>CM042011.1:73606353-73898853 GCA_023525715.1 Cichorium intybus
TCTCAATGGAAACCTCCCCTATATATATATATATATATATATATATATATATATATATATATATATATATATATATATATATATATATATATATATAGTAAGGGCCTGTTTGGCAACCACTTAATTTTTAAGATCTGAATTTTTAAGAGGTCTGAGAGTTTAAGAGGGTCTGTATTGTTAAGAGCTGAACTATTAACATGCTGTTTGGTTGGAACCTCTTAATTGCTGTGCTGAATGGAAAAAATGACAATTTTACCCTTCTGTATTATTTTATTCTGAATAAATGCTGCTGTTTTATAAATTAACCGAACCAACTTCTTGAATAATGTTAAAAATAATATAAAATATCATATAAAATCTGAAATAAACATAAAGTCAAATTAAACATCAACTCAAATTAAACAAAAATCCAAATCAAACATAAGTGCTTTCAAGTCCACAACGACATACGAAAATTCAAATAAATCCTACAAGTTTAATTTTACGCAAATTGATTCGCAATTTGATCACGCAAATTACTCATGTACTCATTGGCTTGTGAACCCCATTCCATATCATGCACGTGTTGACCATCACCCTCTTCTCCTTGCCCTTGATCAATATTCTCCCCGGACGCCATAAACAATTCGTATTTCATAATCATAGAAAAGCACTAGTGAAAACACTATGCGATCTACTGCTTTCAATGTTCATATCTGTTCCCGCCACTTTCCTATTTGCAGCACCCTGAGCAAGTAAACTAATTTAATATTCATATTTCATAATCATAGAAAAGCACTAGTGAAGTGTAGAGTTCCACTATCTTGACATACCTGAAGCAAAAGCTTGAGGACTTCATCAACGGTTTTAACATTATATTCTGTAAGATTTTCAACATATACTCCTTCCTTTAAATATTCTCTCACCTATAAATAAATAGATCATGATATTGGATGAAAAAATTTGACCTAAATGCAACAGAATGAATACGTGAAGTTATACTCACCTGGAGATTGAGATTAGTGGAAGAAGGCTCCAAGAGATCAGTGACTTGCAGCTATATTTTAGTCTTTCATCCCTCATGTTCTCTTCCTCCTACAAATAATTGCCTCACTGTTATAGAATCTAGTCAAACATGATACAAGTACAGCCCGTTGACCGTTATCAATCTCTTACCAATTTAATCCTCGTGAATAAATATTCAAAAAGACGTGGAGTTATCCCACATTCATCAACAAGCTTGCCATCCTCTTGAATTATCTCGCCCATCATTGTATATGTTTTGCCACTACCAGTCTGAATTCATGAAAATTGGAAACTAAAAAATCAAATCCAACCTCATAATACATTTGAACAATATAAATAACAAGTATTTTTCAAGCTATACCTGACCATAAGCAAACATACAACTGTTATAACCGGACATGCAATTATCAACCATGGGCAATCCAGCAACCCTGAAGAGCTTTTCCTGAAAACAACTCAACATGTGAATAGTTTTCTTTAATCTTTACTAATGTAATAAGTTTGAAGTAGAATATAAGTTTGAAAATTGGAAACTAAAAAATCAAATCCAACCTCAGGAATTCATGAACAAAATCATGGATACATAAACTGAGCAAAATCAGAAACCTTTTAACAGCAACATTTTAACAACAAACATCGACTGACCAACAATTAACAGCAAACATCGACTGACCAACATCGATTTCGTGAGACAAAAGAGAAAAACGAACTATTCTATAACATGTTTCAGCGATTTCGTGGAGGAATAAACTGAGCAACATCAATTTCGTGAGACAAAAGAGAAAACGAACCTTATGTCTGAGACCGGACCTTACAGCAACAACGATTCTTGGAGACAACCGGACCACCGATTCCGTCGCCGGCGGAGACGCAACCGGACCAACGATCTCTTCCGGACCAGCGATTTCGTCGTGGAGAGAAGAAGAATGCGTGGAGGCGTCGATATGTGGAGGCGTCGATATGAAGGAGGCGGGATAAGAAAGAATGCGTAAAAGGTAAGGGCAAAACCGGAAGACGCGTGTTGTTTTTTTTAAACAGAGGTATTACCAAGTCTGAGAAAATAAGAGGCATTTTTCAAATTAAGTAGCAAAAATTAAGTGCTAAACAAACGCTCTTAATTTAACAGAGTAAGAGCTTGTCTCTTAAAAGTCCAATTAAGAGCTAAAGAAACAGCCCCTAAAATATAAAGCTTTTCTAGATTTTATCATTTCTTAGGGCCTGTTTGGCAACCTCTTAATTTTTAAGATCTGAATTTTTAAGAGGTCTGAGATTTTAAGAGGGTCTGTATTGTTAAGAGCTGAACTGTTAACATACTGTTTGGTTGGAACCTCTTAATTGCTATGCTGAATGAACAAAATGACAATTTTACCCTTATGTATTATTTTAAAACAAAAACATAATTCTTCGATGTCAAGCCTACGGATACACACACAAAATATGAAGATAACATAATCTAATTCTTTTGATTATTAGAATTAAATAAAAACAATTAAGTATTAACTCAAGCTTTCAAAGATTTTCTTATTTATTATTTCACTCGATATTATAGAAATAAACAAAGAATTTTACCCTTTAATGTCTAATAAATTTCAACCCAAATCAAATTGCACATCGATACTTTAGAATTATGTTAACAGCAACTTGACTGTTTTGCCCCTGAACATTCAAGTTAACTGTTTTGCCCTTTCGGTTCAATTCTAGCACCAAAACTCAGTACCAAAGCATTCTCATGCAAACCATTCTTAAATGGAATCCATAAAAAATCCAAACATAACTGAAAATTTCTCAAAATAAGCTTCTTTGAGCAAGTAAAAACCAAAATCGAGTGTATAGAAGCAATAAAAATCATATTACCTAGTAAAGTCTAAAAACTGCACTTTAACCTGTATGTTGGCAGGATTTGATCAAACTACTTCATATCAATTACCTGTGAAATCACCTTTAAACATGTGATTATTTCATTAGTTGTTACATGCTTGTTTCGGTCATCATTTCCGGCTACAGCTAGAGTACCACAGATTTCACCCAAACTCAACATAGAACCTGCCACAGCTGACTAATCATCAACCATAAATTTGAAATACCTCTAAAATAGAACCTGCAACACAAATCCAAACCAAAATTGAATCCGCAATGAAAATCCCCGCCTTCATATCCAAATCAGAAATCTAATCTCCAACTCAAACTAATATCCAAAAGCAACATCCCTAATATACAAACTCTATCCCATACGCAAAATCCCCAAATATGATCTCGTATGAAAATCGAATAACAAAAATCAAACCCACTAAAATTAAACGATTGAGGTTGTTTTCATATTTGGTTGCATTCGGTAGGGAACATAAGAGAACAAAGGAACAACAGAGGTTGCTGAAATCGACACCTTTTATCTTCTTGATGCCCTTCCCTGCTTGAACTTTCAAATTGAAATCCTTGAAAACTAAAATCTTTGATCTCAAAGGGTTGCTGAAACTGACACCTTTAAGCTTGATTACCCCATCGACTCTTGCCACTGAAAAACGAGCATCAGAAAAAACGAGGGACACAAACAGCACCAGATTTCAGCATCAGAAAAAACCGAGTTGAAAAAACGAGCATTAGATTTCAGCATCAGAAAAACGAGCATAGAAATAACGAGCATCAGATTGATCGGAAAGGGAAGCAAAAAACGGAAGGCGAAGCAAACAGAAAAGAAAAAAGAGTTGAAAGATTCGTACCTAAACAGCAAAATCGGAGGCGGAACCGGAGGAGAAGCAAAATCGGAGACGAAATCGGAGGAGAGGCGTCGCCGGCGTGAGCAGCAGCAGCGTCGCCGGCGTGAGCAGCAGGGTTATCAACGATTCGGGAGAGAAGATGCGTAGCTGGTATGTTGGAGGCGGAAAGAAGAAGCGTTGATAGGGCATTTTCGGAACACGCGTGCTTCTTAAAACAAAAAGAGGTTCCCTAAAGTCTGATAAATTAAGAGGTCTTTTTTAAATTAAGTGGTAAAATTAAGTGATAAACAAACGATCTGAATTATACAGATTAAGAGCTTCCCTCTTAAAACCCCAATTAAGAGGTAAACAAACAGGGCCTAAATATCAAATGGGAACCATTATTTTCCTAAGTACCTAGGAACCAATTCTGGGCCATTAGATCAAAAAAATAAGGGTTATGATGCAAAGTGGCAGTTTTGTAATTAATATCAATTAAATGGATATATTTGACTTTAAAAAAAAATAAGGGCAATTTCGGTATAAAAAACAAACTAAATTCAGAAACCCACCAATTAAATAGGAAACAACCCAAAAAAAAAAAGTAACTCCTCTCTATTTCTCTCTCACTCACGTATGAAGTCCTAAAAAAAGCGTAACTTTCTCTCTCTCTCATCGGATGAAGTCCCGCCTCCGGTCAATCACCGTCTTCCTCCTCCTTCTGGTACCCTTATTCTCTTGCAGTTATTTTCGTCTGTAATTAGGGGCGATGATGGCGATTAAGTGGGGGACTTCAATTACGGGTTGAAGGCCATTGTTGCAGGTAGCTCCGGCGGGATTTAAATTGAAGTCGACAATGAAGAAATCGAGGCGTCCCTTCCTTCTCCGATCGGTGAACCTGTTCCCCATCTCTCCCACCTCACCTTTTTCATCTACGAAAAAGACCTCTATCTCTCCTCCCCCAATTCTGTCTGCTCTGCCATCGAATTCGCACAATAGTCCACCACCCACCGACGCCTCACCCTCTTCTCCTCTGTCGGTACAGAAAAGGAGAACCCGATTTTTTGATTTGCTTCGCAAGGTGAAGAACGGTGAATCGCGAAAAAAGAAGATAAAAGGAATCATCTGTTCACCGTGAATCGTTCTTATATCGGTAAGATTTTCTTATTTTTTAGGGTTAAATCTTCGTTTTTGGACCGTACAGTGACACGATTTGCCACCAACGGATCGATTTGCTCACAATCTGAGGTAAAAAAATCTTATGTTTGAGGTGAAAAAAAATCTTTATTGTGTAAATGATGACTTTTGTTTGATTCTGTCAAATTCAATATGTATATGCATTTGTGCATATGTGTATGCATTTTTATTAAATATGTATGTAAATATGCGTATATGCATATGCAGATATACGTATGTGATTATTTGTACATGTATGTGTATATGTACATATACGTATGTGATTATGTGTGTATACGTATGTGTGTATGTGCATATACGCACGTGTATATGTGCATATACACACGTGTATATGTGCATTTGTTCATATACACATATGTCTATATGTGCATATATGTATGTGCATATGTGCATATGTGCATATATGTATATGCTTTTGTGCATATATGTATGCATTTTTACTAAAATTTTTGTAGATTTTGAAGACTTTGCCGAGTAATTCGAAGAAGTGAAGATGAACCGAAGACTACATGACAATTAAGGATGAACAAATGAAGATATTTTTGATTTTTTGTTGTATTGCTTCGTTTTTTAGTTTATGGTTATATAGGCTAAAATGAATGTATGTTATTTTTATGTTGTTTTTTTAATAAAATGGTCGTGTTCATGCTTCGTGTTCGAATATTTTTGTTAATTTTATCTCAACATTATGAAATATGGATATTTTGTGTGTTTTTTATGAAAAAGTATCGAATGTGCACATATGCATATTTGGATATAATGCATATATTCATTCTGTTAAAAACAGCCATATCAGAAATATGTACATATGCATCTTTGAATATAATGAATATATGCATTCTCTTAAATATGCATATATGCATACTGTTAAAAATTGCCATATCAGATTTTATAAAAAACAAATCCAAAATCTAGTTTTTTTAAAAAAAATTAAAATTTTGATTTTTTTTAATATTTCGAAAATATTTTGAAATTTTCTTCTTTTCAAATTCAAAAATTTGATTTTTAGTTTCCTTAATTTTAGGAGATGGTTATGGTTGTTGCCAAAAATAAAAAATTCAGAATTAAATGTGATTTGTTAAATGACCATCATGCCCTTTTATATTTCAACCAATCAGAATTGGTTCCTAGGAAAAATTTGGTTTCTTCTTGAAATTGACTATATATATATATATATATATATATATATATATATATATATATATATATATATATATATATATATATATATATATATATATATATATATATATATATATATATATATATATATTGTTGGTATATTCTGAAAGGGAATGTTTTGTGCTTAAAAACATGCCATGTTACTTTACCTAAATGTGTTGTCTAATATTATACCATTATTGGTGGATGATATAGAATCTATTATAAATGGCTGTGTTGTACAGCAATCCATAGTTCTTACTTCTTATACGCGTTTATTAGTAGTTGATCGACATAAACATTTGTATATGTAGTATCGGCTAAACCATTATGCTGACAAATAATCCTGAAAACGAGAAATTTGAATTATATGTGTAATACGGGCAATGATATTTTGTGCTTTTATTTTTATTTTTTTCTTCCAATCTATATACACCCAAAAAATTCGCTATATTTTCTATTTTTAATTTATTTTGTTTTAGTGGTTAATTATGTGAAATTTGATATTTTTGTATTGTTAGTTAAGTATTTAGTTTGATTAATTGGCTGTCAATTTTGGTTTCTTAAAACCTCATTGGCCCTTTGTACCTATAATATTGGAAATTAAATAAAATACCTGCTATAAATTTTTAAGCATTTTGTGTTTTCTTACTTTTGTTTTACATGAGTTGGTATCAGAGTTTATTAGCATTCTAATTACGAACAAATATTAAAGGTTTTCAATAACGAGAACCATACTGGTCCTGCCGTTCCAAAAAAAAAAAAAAAAAAAAAAAAAAAAAAAACGAGAACCATACTGGCTAGGTGACATGGTTGAGGAACTATCGCATGCAATCGATAATATCATTGCATAGTTTGAAAAACTATGTATTGTGATTGTAGGTCCCAGATGTAAATCAACAAAATAGAGAATTGATTGTGATGCTTTTTGTACACTAGTGTGGTGGTGTTATCATATAATGGCAAGCACATTGCCTATTATAGAAAAAATGATCTACAACACTGGTCCGCTTATGATAGCTACATATAGTAGTTCATGGTTTAGGCCGTTGAGATGATTAACTCATCTTGTGAGGGTTTTGAAAAATATTAAATAAAATAGAAACAATAAAATTATATAAAGTATATATTATTTAAACAAATAAAATTAATGTACTTAAAAGTTTCAAGTTTCAAGGTTAATATGGGTTAATACTTAATAGAAAGTATTAAGTTTGTGGGATCAAACTTGTAACCTCTTAAATTTCAGGCCAATTTTCATTCTTAAATTTCAGGCCAATTTTCATATTTAAAATTAGAGTATAAGTATAAAACCATATTGATTTCCATAAAGACATTCATTTGATAGTAATAAAACACTTGTCCAAAATCTGTAATGTCAAATCCAAACACAAATCATAAAAAGAGTGGAAGTCTCGATAAATAAGTCGATGCCGTATAATCACGTCGCGTCCTTCCCTCGGTCAGACGAAGTAGTTGAAAATCATTCAATTAAAAGAGTAAGCATAAGGCTTAGTGAGTTCCCTAAAATACAACACGATCCATCACATAGCCATACATCCAAAACGACTCTCGGACTGGTTTTGATCTGTCGGGCTCGCGGGATGTCCATGTTCTGCCAACATATAGGGACTCTCGGGTCATCCCCAATCCGTCCAGCTCGCGAGCTAATCCCCGTTCCGCCAATATCTAAAGACTCTCGGTCCGTCCCCGATTTGCCACCACCATGGTCATTCCAAGCCACGACCTCGCCCGCAGATTCGCCATGACCATATTGACCAGAACCACCATTGTTGTTATATGAATTCCTGTTGAACTAACCTTGGTGTTGGGATGTGTAATAAAAGCCGGATGAGGGGCACCCGTGCACTTTATAGATTAATGAAAAAGTTCTAAGCTTTAAACAAGGGCAATGAGATCTCGGAACATAGGGAAAGAGATAAAAGCACTATAAGTTCCATCAATGAAGGGTCATATGCCTTGTGGTTTGAGAAGATAGATTACTTGTTTTTGTCTTAAAAGATAATTTGAAGATAAAAGTTTGATGGGAAACGTGTGGATTATTGTTAAATATGGGAGGGAAGACAACGAAAATTTTGAACAAGATGATGAATATGTCACCTGGGAGAAAGGTAAGCTGGATAAGAAGGCTAGTGTTAGAACTTAATTTCCTGTCTATGTAAAAATTTATGATCTCACCTCTTGATTAAATGAGTAAATAATTCATATGCATAATAACAATACAAGAGCAATTTCAATAGCATGTTATTGTAAAGGAAAAATAAATCGCAGATTTTGGCGGTCTAGAGCCTATATCAACGTTCAGTTTTTAAAGGAAATATTAGATTTATATCCACGTATACCAAATGAAACTATAATCTTATCTACAATAATTAGAAAACGATTATTGTAGAAATTTATTCTATGTAAAGATTTATGATCTCACCCCTTGATTAGGTGAGTAAATAATTCTCTTATACATAATAACAATACAAGAGAAATTTCAATAGTATATTATTTGATTGATAAAATATAAATAGTAGATTTGGACGGTCCATGCTCAACCTTGTTCAATGTCCATTATGTAAGGGGAAATAATACATTATTAAATATCCACATATACCAAATGAAACTATCATTCTATCTAGTATAATTAGAAAACGATTATTGTAGACATTTATTCTTTAACACAATTTAATAAAAGAACTTTTAAATTTCATATGTAAACCAAATAAGACCCACGATGGGAACGTATGAAAGGAATAATATTTCTCAAAAGTTATGAACGTGGTTTCAGAAAGAAAATAATGTTGTCCCGTTTAAATAATTTTATTTTTTCTATATATATAGATATAAAAGAATAATAAATCAAATATAAAATTACTTTTATATTTTAATTAGTTAATGGCTCATTTATATACAAAGATATATTCACTTTTCAGTTTGTCATTAATTTTTTTTAATTAATTTGAACAACAAATTAAGTGGATCTCGCATTAGATTCTTTTAATAATTTGGTTGTGAAAATTTGATACATTTACTACAAAGTTGGTAAATTCAATTATATTGTACATTTTAGAAATATATGTAACTTATTAGAAAACTCAATAACCCTGGTTAAAACTTAAAAGAATCAAATCGGTCACTAAAATCTTATACATAATAATTATGTATCACATAAAAGTTTTATCCAGTTTTATACCAATTCAAAAATACAATGTTTCAGTTAATATATAAGTTCATACTTTAAATTATATGATATAATAGACGTATCATAGTCAACTTATGTAAAAATACTAATAAAACACATAAATCAACTAATCTAAATTATAAAAAATTATAAGTTATTGTATTAAATGAATAAAAATAAATGTATGGATAAAAATAATAAATGGTTAAAAGATGAACAACCCTGATCAGATGACTAATATATGAGTATTCGAATATGTTTCTAAGCAATATGTCGAATGTGTGATTGAATAACAATCAGAAGTACTAAATATTCAATGATTTCGTGATGAAGTAGGACAATAGTTCAAGTATTATAGTTCAAGTATTATAGTTCAAGTATTACAGAGATAAAATACGAACAATGTAAAACCCTAACTTCTACATACATTACCCTTTAGTGATATATAATGGGGAGCAATAAGAATACAATTTTGATATTACACATAAATACATGTTTATAGTAAATAGATGGATCTATATCTACAATAACTTGTGGACACCATTGTTTTAGTTTTAAATATATTTTTTTGAGTTCTATATGAACACTACGCTTGAAGAAGAATAGCATACGACATTGTTGGAGATTAGTTAATGTTGATGAAGTTGATCTGTAATTGTAGTGATGTTAACCATATTAAGTTCCTAAGGAAAATTATGTTATTTCGATAAAAAAAAAACAATAAGATTTAAATTCTTTGACCTACCCTGAAAATGATAAATTTCAATCAAATATATATTTTGACGGAATCCTTATGTCCATTTGACAACCATGAAAAAATGTTAAACGGAAAAGATTTAATCATAGAGGTACCAAATTCACAAGAAAATGAAACCACACACACGAACCTTGTAACGAAAAAAAAAACTATGGACCATAATTTCTAGTTTCAGTATTTTTAAGGGACTATTTATGTAATATTGTATTTACCTCTTATAATATAATACTTTTACTTTAAAAGACAAAAATGTTGATTTGGTTTTGAGACACAACACACACCGTGTCAGAGAAGTAGGCCCACACCCACTGCATCTGACAATTATTTCATACATAATTAAACGGAATCAAACAATAAAACTAAAATTAGATTAAAATATATGTAACAACTTATTTGAATTATTAATGTTTCAATTGTTTATGTCAAATTAATTTAGTTGTGTCCCTTCAATTTTTTTAATTATCTTTTACATTAACAAAATTACATATGTTTTTCAAAGACTGTGATAGGATGTCCTTAAACTACAAATTCAATATCATGATCATTTAAACAGTTTTAAAAATCTTCTCTCGTTATATGTCAACATCTGAATTTTATCGTTTAGTTTCCAATTATTATAAACATTAAATAAGAAAATAATGTCCAACTTTATAAGAAATAAAAATAGACAATTCATCTAAATATATCGTCGTTAATAATAAAAATAAATACTACATCTAGAATTGTGATTGGAAACATATATTTTCTAACACGAGTTACATCTTTTCATATAAATTTATGAATTCTTGATATGTATATTTATGTTTATGTGCATACCAAATTTTTTGAAGTACATCAAACCTAATCATTATAACTTTGTAACATACAAATAAAAATAGGATTCATCAGATATCACAAAACCAATTATCGATTTTTAACACATGTGAAAATCCCGTAAAACACATGAAAACGTAGCCAAACTCTAATTGATTGTTTTAGGATCAAGTAATCCATTTTGTACAATCAATTTCATATAATTCGCAACAGAATTGTTTAAACATTTTAAAATGACCTATCTAGTCTTATATTATTATCCTGTTTGGATGATTTCACCCCAAATTTCTCAAAGTTGATAATACTTTAGGCCAGTGGAAGTAGTGTCTTTCATGGTTATGATTTTTGTATCATCTCAGTTCCACCTTATTTTACAACATTGCCACAATTTTTTTACCACATCAAGGGAATGGTGTCCATTAAACCCCTAAAACACAAGTTTAACATTAAACAATAAAACCCTTTTGAAGTGTAGCAAGAGAAGAGAGAGAAAACAGAAAAAATTCGTCTAGTTCGGCAAATATATGTCACATACTGCAGTCGCAAGACAGTGTCTGATGTGGCAAAAAATGGCCATAACAGCCTTGGCGTGGGTTTGTGATTTTCACTCCCATCAGTCGTATACGAGTAAATCATACTTCTGATTTGTGGTTGATATCTTTTTGCACTCTTGAACTTGTTTTTAAATCTTTACATGGATGGTCACTGTAATCGCCAAATATTGTACTTTTTGTCTCTATTGTTGTTACCATCTAAATGTTTATGTTAAGTGCATGTAAAATGACATATTACCCCAATTTACCTCAACTCTTCTTTGTCTTCGACTCTTCGTCCCTTAGACAGAGACGACATCAATCTCCGACGACCGTGTTGCAAACCTCCGACGACTGCTCAATAGAGACCACCTCGACCTCAACCTACCTCCTCTCTCCTCTACCGCGTCTCTCCTCTCTATCATGTGTTTAGAGACACCATCTCCGTCGACATAGTGCCCATATGTTGCCACCTCCATCATCTTCATGTCCTCGTTATATTCTCCTCCCTCCCCTACCAATCCCCCCCCCCCCCCCACATACACACACACACACACACACTCTCTCTCTCTCTCTCTCTCTCTATCTCTCTCTCCACCCCCGCATCGTCATTAGAACCCAACTCTATCTCTCTTTTTATGGTTGGCAACTCCTACAACTTTGGTTAGTGACGTTATTGTTGGAATCGATGTCATCTCAGACGTCAAGGGTAGGGTTGTGGGTTTTAAGTGGGGTAGGGTAGGGTATCTAAGGCTCATCTCCTAAACAAATAATAAATGATAAAAACTAAAATACGAAAAAAAATATAGAGATAAAATAAGCATTTTACATGTATTTAAAAGAAAAAGTTAGATGATAAAGACAATAAAGACCAACAATGCAAATGATGACCAACCAAAAAATATATTAAAACTAAAACCAAAATTTAAAAAGATGTAAATCACAGAAACCAAAACTACAATTTACTCTTATACAACAAAATAGTTTATGGATTACAAAATACACATATTTTCAAATTTATTAAAAGAATATTGTTGCAAGGAAAAATTACCATATTTAGACTCTTAATTCTTTATTTTCAACATAAATCGTTGTATATTTAGAGCATTTGCTAATATATCTATCATTTTCCATAGTTCTAAAATAATTACATTCATCAAATATATATTTAATCATCTAATCATCTAGTTGTTATTATCTAACTAGTTAATTAATTTTAATCATCAAATTAAGGAGACACATGGAAACTACAAATGAAATAAGAGACTACTTCACACATTCTAACACAACATACATTCATTATCATCCATCAAAGACACATCCAAAGGCCAGCCTTGTTTAAAATGATTGCAAACACATGCCACTCCTCCTGTTTCATACACACATGAGTCTTGCCCTCTTCACCATTTCTGCACTTTTACGTCAAACACACACACACACACACACACACACACACACACGAACCCAACAATTCACACACACAGAAAGAAAATAACAGAGAGATACTTCGAGACAGAGGGTTGGGAAGAAGCAAATTTCTTGTGATCGCTCTGTAAAATACACACAATTGGCAACGTAATTCTCTCCCTCATGCCCACAAACACATACATATAACACCTAGAGAGAGAGATAGAGAGAGAAAGAGAGTAAAGGGTCTGACCGAGGTGTTTTTACAAAGATAGAGAGTGAAGAAGATGATGCAGGAAGGGGGATCATCGTTGGTGACGGCGGCGGGGGAAGGAGGGGGGAGGAGGAAGCCGTCGTGGAGAGAGAAAGAGAATAATAGGAGGAGAGAGAGACGGCGGAGAGCGATTGCGGCGAATATATATAATGGGTTGAGAGCACAGGGGAACTACAATTTGCCTAAACATTGTGATAACAATGAGGTTTTGAAAGCACTTTGTCAAGAAGCTGGTTGGGTTGTTCTTCCTGATGGTACCACCTTTCGCAAGGTATGATTTCTATTGAATTATTCTAAGAAATGAATCGGATTTAGCAAAATCATCTTCCCCCATTCGATGGACTGATGTCTGTTGTTCTTGATTTATCTTAAGTTGTTGGATCTAGTTGCCGATCGGGATTTTTTTTCTTTATTTTTTGATGCGGAAATCGGATGGGGTTTTCATGATTTCGAAATTTTCATCGATGAAATTATGGAATTTTAGGGTTTATAACTTGTAGATCCGTCGATTATGAGTTTTGAATTTTGATTTGAACAGGGTTCCAAGCCGCCACTACCTTCCATTGATACCGGCGGGACATCCACCACCACGACGCCGTGTTCTTCCCAAAAACCGAGCCCGCCGTCTTCATCATTTCCGAGCCCGATCCCTTCATATCAATGCAGCCCATCATCTTCATCGTTCCCCAGTCCATCAAGCAACCCATTTGGATTTCTTCGGAACACAATTCCGTCGTCTCTCCCACCACTTCGGATCTCAAACAGCGCCCCTGTAACTCCACCTCTTTCATCTCCGACTTCAAAATTCCCCAAACCCAACAACATCAACTGGGAATCATTCACAAAACAATCGATCTCCTCATTCAATTTACCATTTTTCGCATCATCTGCCCCTACAAGCCCTACCAGGTGCCACCGCATCGCACCTGCAACTATACCGGAATGCGATGAATCCGATTGCTCCACCATTGATTCATGCCAATGGTTGCGGTTCAAGAACTATGATCCCATGATGACGAACCCCAACTCGCCAACGTTTAACCTCGTGAAACCGATGGCTCGAGTCACTGTCGCCATGGATGCAGGGTCGGAAAAGGGGAAAGGGATGGAATTTGAATTCGAGAACGGCGGCGTGAAGGCGTGGGAAGGTGAAAGGATTCATGATGTCGGTGTCGATGATCTTGAACTCACACTTGGAAGTGGGAATTCTAAAATATAATGTGTGTTTATTCTACAGATTTAAAGATTGAAGTTAGCAATTTAGGATACCGATGAATTGTTCTTGAAGATGCACATTAAATTAAATGAGTAGAAATTATGAGATTTCGTTTGAATTTTTTTTATTTGTTGCAGTTATTGCAGACCCGGTTTACATTTGTGAGAAAGATTGATATTTTCAAAAGTTGGATCAAAAAGTGTACATGAATGTGGTTTCTTGATTTGTTGTCAAAGTTTATTCTTTTAATATGTGGTCCTATAAGCTAAAAGGATGCAAGCTTTGAATAATTGAGAAATTGTTTTTTTCTCTTTTGTTAATTGATACATTTATACAATTAGATTAGACCAAGAGGGTTGGGTGCACCATGGGGTCCGGTGACGGTGACAACACCGTGCCCTTCCATTTTCACCGCATGATGAAGACCGCCATGGTCGTAAACCACCGCGTCCCCTTCCACTTTCAAACCACTCAAGTGCATCATCCATTTATACAGTACAATAGCATTAAGCATGTTTGTTGGGAGATAGATGTGAGGATCGTTTCACTAGAAAATGGGACGTGAGGGGAGAGTGAGGGGGTGTTGCGTGACTTTGAAATGGTAGATCAAAAGTGAGAAGTGTTTGTGAAACCGCACCCTTTAATCTCAAAGATGTCACTATATACTGGGTGCGGTTAAAAAAATAAGTGACTTAGATGGGTGTGTTCGTATTTAGTAATACTCCTTTATTGTGCACGTATGCTAAAAAGAGGAAATCAAGTTAGGTTATGTTTGGCTCGTATTTGATAAGCTATATTATTTTCGAACTTTTTAGGTCGTCATGTTTGGCACGTCAAAAAGTAACTTATAAGCCAGATTTTATACTAGCATTTCAACGAATTTATTGAGTTTTTTTTTCTTTAACTTTCTCAAATATGCCCTCAATAATTATGAAAAAACTTATTAGTCTACATACATTTTTTGGGTATTTTAATCTTTCGACCAGCTTATTAGCTAGTTTTTACCAACGCTACTTTTTATCAGCTTTCAGCCTATCATGTATTTTTTTTTTCAACTAGTTTGTCAAACATAGCATTAGTCAAAGAAGTCAAGTTGTAGTCAAAGCTGGAGCCACACATGATTAATAGCAAATTCGACCAAAAGTTTGTTATAATGTTGCTTAAGGTAACCAATCATTAGTTGTGTAAGTACATATACAGGTGTGAGAAATCAGGTCCTTCTTGAATTGATATTTTTAACATGGAGAGCCCAACCTTGGAATTGAGCAACGACATTTTGTTCTTTGTAATTTCTTTGCTTTTTTCTTTCTTTCCTTCGTAGCTAATCGAGTACAAGGATAAGAAGGCTAAATTATTCTATTTCAAGTCGATTCATTAGAGAGTAATATGCAATTAATGATATAACGATTGGGAAATTTGGTTAGGTATATGCAATTAGAGACTAATATGCAATTAATGATATAACGATTGGGAAAGTTGTATTGATTGCATAACGATACCATGCTCTTTCTGTTGGTTATATGCACATCGTTATAACAAGTTGGTAATATTATTATAAATAGTAGGGTCATTTTGGGTTACACGCAAGAGACTATTTAGCTAAAAGAGATCGAAAATAAACTTGAAGGGTTAAGTTTATTAATATACCAAAGTAAAGGTATATTAATTAGAAACTTAATGGTTAAGTTTATTAATATACCAAAGTAAAGGTATATTAATTAGAAACTTAATAAGGATAAAGGACTAAAGTGAAATATCCACAAGGGAGGGGATAAGGATGAGGAGCACTATAAATACAACCCTAGATCTGAGTTGTAAAGGCTGCCAAAACCCTAATTTTCGTCACTCTCCTCCCACCCCTCGGTATACGGCCGATTTCTTTCAAAACCCTAAGTATTACGTGCTAAAACTTCAAGCAAAGGTATATACTACATCAACGGGTGCTGGATCGTTGTCTTGGGTGCGATTACATTAGAGGAGTTCTTCTTTGAGCTCTCGTCATCCTAACAAAATCAGATCTGAGATCTAAAAGGTATTTCTTGAACCCTCTTGATTTTATAGTTACAAAAGTGTGCATGATTTTGTGATCCTGGTTGAATACGATTTTGTTTTAAGTTTCCGCTGCGTCTGTTTTTATGTTATCGTATTCCAACAGTGGTATCAGAGCCACTTTATCATCATTTTGTACTGTTTTGATTCGATTAAAATTGTTAAAAATCGTTTTTTTTTTCTGATTTATCGAATCTGTTCGACGTCCGCACCGCGGTTCTTGAAATATCGCGTCGCGGGTTTTTCTAAAGTTACGATCATTAGGGTTTTGCCGCGTCGCATTTCCTAGTGTTCCGCGCCGCGTCGTTCTTGTCATGATCGGTTTCTTTTGATTACCGCGTCTCGTTTTCTCGTGATCCGTGTCACGACGGTCGTGACGTTTTATTTTCTGAAATCAGATTTCTTGTTATAAAATGGTGATTTTAGTATTGTATGATTGTTTAGATTAATGATTGACATATAATGCTTGCATGCTCAATAGGATTAATAGCTAAACACAAAGTTTAAAATGCTTCAAAATTTAATGGATGATTGTTTAAATTAATTATTAACACTGCATCCTTGCGTGTTTAATAGAATTAATAGTTAAACATAATTTTCAAAGAATACTTAAAATTTTAAATGTTATATATATTAGAATTGTATCTATATGTATAACTTAAAATAAAAAAAACATTGGTCAGACCGTGACTAGGCTCACCTACTCTAAATGTGTAGAAGGTTTAAGGAGGTCTTTTTGATTCCTAATGAGGTCGGTTTTTAAATAGCATTCACTGCTTACCACCCTCACCGCCTGTCGCATTTTATTGAGTGGAGTTACCGAAAGGGTTTGATAGGATAGTGTTTCAAGATAAAAGTATTACTGAAAATACACAAGTAAGAAAATTTTGTTAAAAGTTAATAAAATTTTTCAAAAGTCAAATTGGCAATTTCAAACCGGTTTTAAAAGTTTAAATTGACCCTTATGCCAATTAAAAGGTTAAAATGTTTTAACAAAAACGAAACAAAATCCCGTTTTATGAAAATGTAAATCTCATGCTACCCACAAAGAACCACACATTTAACCGGGTCCTTTCGGCGTGGGAAGTGCTATAGCCAACGCGTCGGATTGGACTCGGCCAAAATGATGTGATACTCGCGATAACTCATGAATCATGGGCGGGGTGTCACGTGGGTCCTTCGTGGTCGATTTACCATCCAAACCCGTGATCCGCGGCATACCCGTCACGGGAGAGAGGATGAGCATGATGGGATTAAACATGCCATTGATTAGATTCAATGAATCCCGAGAGATCTAGAAGCTTCATAGAGATTGAAGTTGGCAAAGAGTATTGCCTACCTAAATAACTTTTGGGGGTGACTACGGCATACCTCTTCACTACCAGAAGTGAAATATGGATTCTAGCCTTAAGTAAAATTATTGTTTTGGGTAATTAATTTTTTAAGGATTAATCAAACTAATTAAAATCTACTTTTCATATAGATGGCTCCAAACACAAATGCAAATTCGAATTCGGCTACAAATATCTCACTAATGCATCTCCTCTCCAAGGATAAGCTGACCGAATCCAACTACTTGGACTGGATGCGTTCCCTTCGGATCGCCCTCCGGTATGATAAGAAAGAATGGGTCCTGGACACAGCTCTTCCTGAGGCTCCAACTGATGATGCAACTAGAGCTATTAGGGATGCTTGGCAAAAGCATAAAGATCAGTCGGATGAGGTTGCTTGTCTCATGTTGTCGACCATGGTTCCGGAACTCCAAAAGAGTTTCGAGACCGCTGGGGTGTTCGACATGGCCGACCAGCTCAAGGAAATGTTCCAAGAGCAGGCTAGACAGGAACGATATGACACTATGATCTCCCTACTAGATTGCAAGCAGCAGGAGGGAACCGCTGTCAGTGCACACGTGCTTAAGATGAAAGCGTACGTTGACAGATTGGAGCGACTTGGATTTCCGATCGCTCAGCAATTAGTTACGGATATCATCCTCCACTCGCTGAGCAGTACATTCAGTCAGTTCACACTGAATTTTAATATGAATGGATTGGAAAGACCATAATGGAGTTACACGGCATGCTAAAAAACTGCCGAGGCAAATATGTCTAAATCTAAGAACTCCAGCTCCACGGCTCCAGTATTGGCTATCAGGGAAGGGGCAATCAAGAAAAAGAAAGCCAAGAAGCCTAAAGGCAAAGGGAAGGGTCAAGTTGGTAACCCCAACTCCAACCCTAGCAACAAGGGCAAGGCTGGTTCTATGATAGTGCCGTCGCCAAACCCTGATGAGGCAATTTGTTTCCACTGCGGAAAGAAGGGACACTAGAAGCGAACCTGCCCTAAATACCTGGAGGAGATCAAGAAGATCAAGCCCAAAGTGTCTGGTACCTCAGGTATATACATGATAGAACTCCATAATACTTCTACTACTAATTCATGGGTCCTAGACACAGGATGTGGTACTCACATTTGCTCTGATGTGCAGGGACTAAGAAGAAGTAAGAAGTTAAGGCATGGGGAGCTTGACCTGATCATGGGCAACATACATACGGCTGCTGTCAAGAGGATTGGGGATTACGAGCTCGTGCTTTCTACTGGATTTTCTATTAATTTATTAGATTGTTGCTATTCGCCAGAAATGGCTAGAAACATTATTTCTTTTAGTGCTTTGTATCGAGACGGTTTTGATTTTGGTTTTGATAATGGAAATATTTTAGTTTTCAAAAATGATTGTCTTTACTTTAAAGCATGTCCTACAAATGGTATTTATGAAACTATCGTGAGCATTAGAAGAAATAATAGCTTAATCTTAAATGTTGATTCAGATACATCCAAAAGTGTATTGGATAAATCATGTCTATGGCATTATCGACTTGGCCATATAAACAAGAAACGCATCGCCAAACTCCAAGAGGATGGGATTTTGGAATCATTCGACCTCAAGTCTGATGATGTATGTGAGTCTTGTTTATTAGGCAAGATGACAAAGCGCCATTCACAGGGAAGTTTGAAAGAGGCAAGGATCTGTTGGACCTTATACACACTGATGTGTGTGGACCGTTCAGATCAGCCACAAGACATGGAGAAAGGTACTTCGTCACATTTACTGATGACTTCAGCAGATATGGGTATGTTTATTTGATTAAACATAAGTCTGAAACCTTCGAGGTGTTCAAAAGGTTTCAGAACGAAGTAAAGAATCAACGGGGAAAAAGGATTAAGATCATCCGATCCGACAGGGTGGAGAATATCTTAGTCAAGAATTCTACGATCATCTAGGGAACTGTGGAATTGTTTCACAGCTGACTCCTCCCAGAACACCACAACATAATGGTGTAGCTGAGAGGAGGAACCGAACATTACTTGATATGGTTCGGTCCATAATGAGTCGTGCTACGCTTCCAATCAGTTTCTGGGGCTATGCCTTGGAGACTGCAGCAAAAGTCCTGAACCTTGTACCAACTAAGAAGGTCAGCAAGACACCCTCTGAAATATGGAATGGGACTAAACCCTCATTAGCGCATTTGAAAGTCTGGGGTTGTGAGGCTTACGTCCGTCGTGAAGCCATCGACAAACTAGAACCCAGATCAGAGAGGTGTTACTTTATTGGTTATCCTGCTAGTTCTTTTGGGTATTTGTTTTACAACCCTTCTGAAAACAAGGTGATTGTTGCACGAAGGGCAGTCTTCCGAGAGAGGGAGCTGATACACCAAGAGGCCAGTGGGAGCCAAATTGATCTTGAGGAGATTCAAGAACCAACCAATAAAGGACCTAATGTTGGCACTAGCTCTCAATCAGAGGTTGAAAAACCTGTTGAGCCTCAGCCAAGTACAGCTGGGGAATCTGACATACCTCCACCTCCTGTCCGGAGATCTGATAGAGTACGTCATGCACCTGAATTTTATGGTTTACATATTATTGAAGGTGATGAGTCAATGGTAGATGACGATGAACCTACCAGCTATCAGGAAGCAATGGCAGGCCCAGATGCTGCCAAATGAAAGGAGGCTATGGAGAGCGAGATGAAATCCATATATGATAACCAAGTTTGGAACCTGGTTGATCAAACTCCTGGCCTTAAAACAGTTAGGTGTAAATGGGTCTTCAAGAAGAAGACAGACATGGATGGAAAGGTACACACATATAAAGCCAGACTGGTGGCAAAGGGTTATACTCAAACCCAAGGGATTGATTATGAGGAAACTTTTTCACCAGTGGCAATGATTAAATCTATCAGGATATTGTTTGCCATCGCAGCATTTTATGACTACGAAATATGGAAAATGGATGTAAAAACCGCTTTCCTTAACGGAAAACTTTCAGAGGATGTGTATATGACACAACCAGAGGGTTTTGTACAGTCCAAATATCCCAATAGAGTGTGTAAACTTGCGAAGTCAATTTATGGACTCAAACAAGCATCTCGCAGCTGGAATCTCTGCTTCGATGAGAAAATCAAAGAGTTTGGATTTTCGAGAAGTGAAGATGAGCCATGAGTATATGTCAGAGCTAGTGGGAGTGCTGTTGTCTTCCTTGTGCTGTATGTTGATAACATACTACTCATAGGAAACAATGTCCCAATGTTGCAAAGTGTTAAAACTTGGCTTGGGGATTGTTTCGCTATGAAAGACTTGGGAGAAGCGGCATACATACTTGGTATAAAGATCTATAGAGATAGATCTAGGCGACTCATTGGTTTAAGCCAGAGTACATATATAGACAAAATCTTGAAAAGATTCAAGATGCAAGATTCCAAGAAAGGATTCGTGCCTATGCAACGTGGTATGACATTGAGTAGAGACCAATGTCCTAGTTCTAGTGATGAACGAGTCGAATCCCATATGCTTCAGCAATGGGATCGATCATGTATGCCATGTTATGTACAAGGCCTGACGTCTCTTGTGCCTTGAGTATGACGAGTCGTTATCAGGCCAATCCTGGTGAAAATCATTGGACCGCAGTCAAGAACATTCTTAAGTATCTTCGGAGGACGAAGGAAGTGTTCTTGGTCTATGGGGCATGGAAGAACTCACTGTAAGTGGTTATAGTGATGCTAGCTTCCAAACCGACAGAGACGACTCCTGTTCGCAGTCAGGATTCGTGTTCTTACTGAATGGTGGGGCAGTAACTTGGAAGAGTATCAAGCAAGAAACAGTAGCTGATTTGACAACGGAGGCTGAGTATATTGCAGTTAATGAAGCTGCAAAAGAAGCCATGTAGATGAAGAAGTTCATCAGGGATCTCGGTGTTGTTCCTAGCATTGATGGTCCATTTGAGATCTTCTGTGACAATGAGGGTGCAGTCGCCTTGGCGAAAGAACCCGGAGCTCACAAGCGCACAAGGCATATACACCGGAAGTACCATTATATCCAGAGGCTCGTTGAAGAATGAGACATCACGATTAGTAGAGTTACATCAGAAGATAATCTTGCTGATCCATTCACTAAACCATTATCTCAGGCCAAGCATGATTCTCATACTAGGTCGATGGGCATCAGATTTGCAAATGAGTTGGTTTGAGTGTATTTAATTTAGTTTGATTTGTGTTGGGAACTTAAGCAATGTAAAACTCTATTTGTTTTTAAGATTATTATGTGGAGGAACTTAATATATGCATGAAGGCAGTCTTTTTATTAGTTTATCATTGTGTTCCAATTTTGCATGTTTTATTGACTTCCTGAATAATTATTTTATTATTCAAAACGTCCACAGTCGGTCATACTTTTGGGAGTAAGTATTGATTCAAGGCTGGCATGAGGAATTAGTAAATTGTCCATAGAGATGGACATATCATAGTGATGCGTTAATTCTCATGTGTACTTAATAGGGATTAAGTATTGGAGTAACCTGTACTTAGAGATTACTTCATGGAATGTGTCACGAGTAATTATAAGATGGTAATATCTTATATTCTTCAAGCAGAGATGCATTGATTCTTAGTCCTGCAGTCTGTTATGTCTTGGTTTTCTCCAACGTTGTCTGTAACTGGCAGCCATACAGGGAATGTCCATATATGACATGATGAGTGGGCGAGATCCGTGTAGTCAAAGTTTATTTGTTCCTTCTGCCCTAACAGGAGAAGCGATATCCGTGGGCCCCTCGATGATTTGGTGTTGACAGCAAATGTACGGCCGTACTCAAACTGAATTGATATAGAATCAATAAGTGCAGTTTGTTGTGGTCATCACAAATCTCTATCGGGAAACATAATCTTGAATGTTTGAGACTGACAGAATTCCATGTCAGACGTTCATATGGAATACTTGTAGAACAAAAGAATATTTGATCACTTGCCTAAGGGTTGTTTCATTAGATGAACACGGCACTTGTCTAGGATGACATACACCTTACTAGGTTAATGAATATTAGACCATACAGTTGTTATAACAAGTGCAAGTGGGAGACTGTTGGTTATATGTCATCGTTATAACAAGTTGGTAATATTATTATAAATAGTAGGGTCCTTTTGGGTTACACGCAAGAGACTATTTAGCTAAAAGAGATCGAAAATAAACTTGAGGGGTTAAGTTTATTAATATACCAAAGTAAAGGTATATTAATTAGAAACTTAATGGTTAAGTTTATTAATATACCAAAGTAAAGGTATATTAATTAGAAACTTAATAAGGATAAAAGACTAAAGTGAAATATCCACAAGGGAGGGGATAAGGATGAGGAGCACTATAAATACAACCCTAGATATGAGTTGTAAAGGCTGTCAAAACCCTAATTTTCGTCACTCTCCTCCCACCCCTCGGTATACGGCCGATTTCTTTCAAAACCCGAAGTATTACGTGCTAAAACTTCAAGCAAAGGTATATACTACATCAACGGGTGCTGGATCATTGTCTTGGGTGCGATTACATTAGAGGAGTTCTTCTTTGGGCTCTCGTCATCCTAACAAAATCAGATCTGAGATCTAAAAGGTATAACCCTCTTGATTTTACAGTTACAAAAGTGAGCATGATTCTGTGATCCTGGTTGAATACGATTTTGTTTTAAGTTTCCGCTGCGTTTGTTTTTATGTTATCGTATTCCAACACTTTCAACCATTAAGGTCGGGTATATGGCTCTACCAAAAGAAGAATCACACAATGCCTAGTAAAAGCATGAGAGAAATGCTACAGGTAAGAAAAAAAAAGATTCTGTTTGTAGTAATTAACTATTTTTTATTAGTTTAATTCATAAGCTATTTTACTTATACTTATTAATTTTCTATTTTATAGTTCACAGTTTATGAAACTGAGGAGTTTGCTTTGTCCCAAAAATCACAATTGGAGATGTACCTAGATGACCTAAAAAGTGACTTAACTGATGTTCTTTCTTTTTTGAAAGCTTGTCAATATCATTATCCGAAACTTGCTTCCATGGCTCGACATATTTTAAGCATCACCGTCTCCACTAAAGCATCTGAATCAGCCTTTAGTAATGGTGGTCGTGTTCTTAATCAATATCGAAGTTCGTTAACACGTAAAAATGTCGAAGCTCTAATTTGTACAAAAGATTAGTTGTTTGGGATTACAGGTAAATTGTTTTCTTGTTGAAACATTTGTATAAAGAGATTTAACCATTTTTAATATGTTTATTATAATGTTTGTAGGTGATGTAAAGTTATGTTTATAAAATCTTACAGAAGATGCTATGGAATTTGAAAGCAAAGGAAAACATTACACATGAAGCGATTGAGTCACAGGTAAAAAAACAACAACAAAACAGATGAAACAACAGCAGATTCTTTATCTTCCAAGAAACACATAGTTTTACATGACAATTTTGACAAGTGACCCAAAATAATTGGCATCCAGACACAGTTACACACATACAGACCATTTTGCATAAACGACTTCAACCCCCCCAAGTTTTTCCCAATTTGCAAAAAAGACCCTTGGGAACAACACAGTTTTAGATCCACAACATACCACCTTATTTTGCTGACATGGCAGTGCTTCCTTCATATGCACCTGGTGAAGAATGTCTGTCCCACATACCCACCTGCCATTGCTCTTCTCACATTTGACTCAAACATCTTTGGATTGTCTCTCAACACTGCAGCCGCTTCTCTGTTCAGTGGATCCTCATGATTCGGCTCCTAAAAAAATAAAAAATAAAAAATAAATTCATCTTTTTGGGTAAAACAAAAAGAGAGACTTTATTTTATTGACATCAGTCTCAGTCCAATGCATGTCAAACACAGTACAGTCTGTTCTGTTACCGTGAATAGATGATACAGGCCATAAATGATGGTGTTTATGTTTAGGACCGGTTTCCAATCTTCACGAAGAATGTTGAGGCAAACATTTCCATCCAAGTCGATGTTGGGATGGTAAACCTACAAATGGTATAATTACATGTTGAATAAGAATTTTTGTTAAAAAGTTAAAGGAAGTATATAAATGTTGTAAAGAGTGTTTCTCACTTTTGTTTTGCATTTGACCTTTGGTGCCTCGTGGGGATAGATGGATGAAATCTGGAAGGTGAATGTAAATGTGCCACCCCTAAAAACCAATAATCCATTAGAAACTTAACAAGAAAATATTTTAAAAAATGGAAAGAAAAAGTGGCAATTACGAATCCTCTAAGAATAAAGAAACTTAGAAGGTATACTTACAGGTAGTATCCATCATCAGGCCGAATAGTTACTTCAAAGTTCATGAGGTCATCTTTTCCATTTGGGAATGATATGTTACATGTCTTGGGAAGGTTTAATTCACTTATATCTACAAAAACAAGATGAATTTTTCAAAGTAAAATCATAATTTGAAGTTCTAATTACCAATACTTTAACTTCATGTCTTCATTTACTAAATAAGAATGAAATTTACCTTTGTGAAGACGCAATTCGCCTGCACTTTGCTTCTTAACTGGAGGTTTTCCATTAGAGTTTTCTGCAAGTTCTCGTTGTTTCTCCTTGACTTTAAACAATTTAATCATTATACCTACAGTAAAATAAGAAAGAACAAATAATTCATATTGAGAATACGTTAGTAAAGATATATTTATAGACCTTTATAAAACAGGATACACACAAGCAAGATCTTGTGATACTGATGATCAAATGAAACTAGATTCTGATGAAACTAGCATCAAATAGAATTTAAATCCAGAAGATAACTGATTCTCAATACCAATCTCAAAATTTGCAGACTAAGATCGCAAGCAAGGAAAATTAAGCTCCCCAAATATTACAGCTTTCAGAATTGAGCAAAATACAGGGTGAAGAACCAATGAATAAGACGAGATATTCACAGAATCTGTCATGAAAGCAACCCTAAGCGTAAGGCAAACTCTATGGAAACAATTAAAGGAAGCTTAGTAATTGAAAAAACAAAACAAATAAGAATAATCGCATCGTTTGTCGAAATTAGGGCACCAAATCAGTGACCGGAATATTTAAAAGCGAACACTATTCAAGTCAAGAAAATAGACAACTACTAGCTAAACCCTGAACAAGTGAAATCAAAACAGAGAAAGTCGAAACAAATACTTAGATCAAACAAGAACAGCGAGAAATGAACTCACGATTCGTCAAAATCAGAGCCTGAGCTAAAGAATTGTTTCCTAAAAGCTACCAATATTGCGATCTGATTGAATAACATGACAATCAGGCATCTTTAATCAATGATTATATGCATGTACATGTGATTTATAAGCAGAAAGGAAGATAACCTGTTGGATCAAAAGCCGCTTAAAAGGAGAGAGGAAAGGAGGAAAGATAATATTTGGGATTTCGGAGAGAGGGTTCTTATCGAAACAGATGGTGAGAGAATCTACACGAAACGACGCTGAAAGCAAGTCCACTTTTTGGAAATATGGCTTGTATCCTGTTACTTATTAGTTTCTTGATGGTAATGTGTTTTTTATTTTTACGTTTTGTTACAACAATGTATTTTTATTTTTATTTTATTTGAGTATCATATTCTAAATATAGAAAGATTATATTAAAATTCTTGAGTTTGTTAAACATTCAACATCATTATGTATATATATATGTTTGAATTTTATGAGATTTTTGTGGTAGATATCATTTATTAGGTTTTCCAAAAAATAGAAGTAAGGGAAAGAAGGATGATGAGATTCAAACTTTATCATGGCATGAAAGGTCGATGTCGTAACCACGTAGGTTGTAGTCATATTTGGATTTTAATGCTGCAAGCCTCATTAGATATGCATCATATAATTGTATTTTTTTTTTTTTTTGTTTTCTTTTTGCAATATTAACTTGTATACAATTAAAAGGAAATGTTTACATCAACATGGAGGGTAAAAGGTCAACAAGTTGTGCCGCTAATCTCTCTAGAATAGCAAAACTTATTCTTTTAAACACAAACGTCCATAGATCTAGGAGACATTACATTATTGTGCATGACCCGATGGACCCTGTTCAGGAACTCCACCGCCTCTGGTGCTGAGAATCCAAAGGTATCGAACGCGAAATGTATGAACACATATTGGTAGCGTGTTTTACACTTTGTATGAGGCAGCTTTTGTAGTGGCTTGTCCCACAGTAAAACTCCCACTCCTCAAACCCACAAGAGGAGAAGCCCCTGTTAGATCCACACATGCATGTTTCCCTCCTATCCAACCAAACACTAGAATATCAGTCGGTTCTAGTATTGATCGTCCCGCCCGTGGATCAATCAAGAAGTTCACATGTGCTTCTTTCTTAACTAAAACCCCAGTTCGCATGAATACGTCATAAAGAATGTTCCTAACCAAATTGTGGCGATACTTGAAGTTGGGTAGTCTCTACAATGTACAACGTGTTCCCCAAAAGAGTCCAAACATGCTTTCTGGCAAACAGGGCAAACCTCATCGGCAGGGAATAATGGAACCATGAGACAGGCCTTGAGGATAGTACTATATTCCACAAGTGGCATATGTTGTCTATCAATCAGAACAGCTAAAATAAAGTCTTGAGCTTGTGGTGTTTGGAGGCACTGAAATACCGCTTTCTGTCTTACCGTCATGTTGAATCGAACTTCCATACCGTGAACAAATTTACTTAAGAGGGCAGCCGCCAATGTGTGTTGGGTTTTTGGTAGGGGTTGTCCTTTTTGGTAAAAGCACTACAATTAAAGCCCGAGATCATTTCCCGAAGGCAATCCAAAGCACAAACACAATCAGAGTCCATACCGCATATATCGTTGTCCCGTAGGATGTGGTCTTGCAGCTCCCAATATTGGGCCCTAGAGGCCACAAAAGAAAAGGATGAAGCTTCTATTACCGAGTAAAGCCCCAAGCCTCCTTCTATAATTATTAATTGTTTTGACTACACATAGTAAAAAGACTATAATCCATTAGAGTATATATAGTAGAACTTCATGTACGATATCGTAATATATAACAATCATTGCATGGAAAATGAACATGCAAATTGAAACTTCTCAATAACCATGTATTGCAACAACACATTTTTATGGGGAAATTGAAGTAAATGTAAACATTTTTTAACGAATTATGAGAAAATACATTAAAAACCATTAAGAAGCGGGAAAGCAAAGGAAGTGCACAATAAGAACAACCAAACCTCCTTGTATAATTGTTACCCATATTACTTCCATTGGAAACTTAAACAGTCTCTTCAACTTCTTATCCATATTAGTGGCAATAACGGTCTTTACCTAATTATCATCTTATACATACATACATACATACATACATACATACATACATACATACATACATACATACATACATACATACATACATACATACATACATACATACATACATATATATATATATATATATATATATATATATAAAGGAAAATGTTCAAATGAGAACCACTAAAAGATTAAGAACCGTGAGAACCGATATTCACACTTTAAGAAACATGTTTTTTTTTCTTTTTGTTTTTTTATACTTGTTTATTATCCTAAAATATATAAAACTTAATAATTTTTCTTATTTTCTAACACGTTTTACAATATTCACAATTTAATAAAATTTCTAGTTATTAAACTGTGAATACGATAAAGTAAATTTCTTTCTTTAAATACATCAATATTGATGTTTAATAACGAAGAAAGAATAATTATCACTTTGTATATGTTTGATAACTTTGTTTTGATAAAAAAAATAAGTGTTAAAAAATTAAAATACAATATTTTAATTAAACTGTGAATGAATGGTTCTCACGTTTCTTAATTTTGTAGTGGTTTTCATTTGAAGAAATGGTTCAAATGAGAACCACTAAAAGATTAAGAACCATGAGAACCACTCATTCCTAGTTTAATATGGTCGTATTTTTAATTTTTACTCTTTTTTATTAAAACAAAATTGCCAAACGTGTTAGAAAATTAGAAAAAACTATTAAGTTTGATATATATTAAGATAATAAACAAGTGTAAAAAAACAAAAAGACGAAAAATAACATGATTCTTAATGTGTAAATATCGGTTCTCACGGTTTTTAACATTTTAATGATTCTCATTTGAACCGTTTAGTTGTAGGAAAATCAATAAATGGGGTTAATACTGAAAAGCACATGGCCGAAAATTGGAATTCGACTAAAGCCTACTCCTAGTAGGAACCACATAAGGCACACATATGCACTTGTGACTTTCCATACCATGTCAAAGGCCGAGAAAACTAGATTATGCTAATGTTTGTGTGGTGTTAATGTTCTATTTGGTTGTTGTGCCCACATTAAGAAATTGGTGTTGACAAATGACTTGAAAAATACTTGGGAGTGACTTGCTAAGTCGTGTTGACTATATTTGACATGCATTGACCACCTTTGACTATCCCTTTAAATGGACTTTAAATGGACAAGAAACCTTCTTAGTAGAAGTTGGTCAAGAGATAGAGGTGTTATCCTTGGTGATTATAACAAGTATGATCGATTCCTTACAGTAGTATCACTCAAATCCAATATTTGAGCACCATTTGAGACATAAATTCACATTCTCACACAAATTCCATGATTTGGTGCTATACAAATGTATTTATTCAAGGTAGTATATGCTAATACATGTCAAATTATGTTCATATATTTCTTTCATATGTATCAATAATATGCAATTATATTAAATTCTATGTAGATTGATAACAGTGAACTAGATATGTCGACTTTAGGTGACTTTATGGATCCATACATGAAATTGATTTATAATCTTGAAAATGGTTATGAAAATTCTCATACTTAAAGGATATGTATTTATATTTCAAAAATAGATTCAATATGTGAAAGTCAAAAGTACATTGCTTTTTTATACATACAAGTAACGTAAATTAATCATGGTGATGTTAATCACGTTTGGAATCAGATATTTAATCAAAATTCACAAACTTCATACATGCTTGAAGTTATCGTGATCATGTTAATCTAGCATCAATTCAAGTTTGTCAAGTTATTTGGAAATGCCATAATTATGGAATTATGTCCTAGAATTAGGATGTGTTAAAAACTGTTAGATTACATAGACATGAATTGCTAAGAGTGCGTTTAGTTACGGAAAATTGGTCTTTTTCAGAAATTTTTTCTAAGAAAATTGACAAAATGAAAACGAGGTTAGTTCAACAATTTTTCCAAAATTTTTATTGAAAATGAAATTTTCTCATTTTCCAAATTTACAATGAAATTGGAAAATTCTAGAAAAATAATAATTATTGTTTTTCATATTTTTCTATTTCCAAAAGTTTTCTAAAATATCCCCCCCCCCCCCACACACACACACACCCCCAACCCACATCCCTACACCCACCCTAAGCACAACACCCCACCCCACCCCCAAAGGCACCTCTACACCCACTAACACCTTATACATATTAACACCCACCCCTACCCCCGCCCCCACCGACACCCCACTCTCCCATCCCATATTTACCCCAACAAAATCCACCCACCACACTCCACCCACCCCCAAACACACACACACATCACCACCCCATCCACACACACCGAACACCTCACCCCCACTCCCGACACCCACTCTACCTTACCCCTACCCACAACACCTATCCTTCCCACCTCCAAACATACATCACCACCCTCATCCTTACTCCTACAACCCACCCTCGACCCTTACTCCTACCCTCCCGTTCCATCTGACTTTACCATACCCACCCTACAACCCCAGCCCACCCCCACATCATTCAAGAAAAAAAATAAAGAAAAGCAAGTGTATATTTCGTGTGGGATTGGTCGGACACCATCTTAATTGGGTTTTTTAGGTGGGGGTAGGTGGCGTGGGTTGGTTGTTGGGGGATGGGGGTAGGGGTGGGTGTAGGTGTGAATGTTGGTGTTAGATAGGTGAGGGTGCGCCTGGGTGGGGGCATGTGGGGTATGGGTTAATCGTTAAAAGGGTTAGGGGACGTGGAGTTGGGTGTTGGTGGTGGGTTGTAGAGGGCAGGGATTGGTCGGTGTGGGTTGGTTTGGGGATGGCGTGTTGTGGTTGGTGTGGGTGCTCATATATGTTAAATATTGTATTATTTGAAAAATCAAAAACTTAAAAATGAAAACTTATAGAAAATAGACATCTAAACATGTTTTCTAATTTTCTAAAATAGAAAATGAAAACCAAATCAGTTTTAACTAAACACGTTTTCTAAACTTTCTACTAAAAATGAAAACTCATTTCATTTTTCTAAAAACCGAAAACACAAAACGGTAAACAGTTTTCCGTAACTAAACACACCCTAAGTTTTTTTTCTCAAATAATTGGAACTTATACGATAAACAAATCATGTATGAAATGGTACAACATGAACTTTAAAACATGTAAGAAAACATGAGAATAACGGGAAATGAAATGTTTACTAAGAGAGAGATGACATTATTATTAGAATACGAAAGTATGTTTCCGTAAATGGTTATGAGTCCGAAATTAGGATATAAAATGTTTGACTAGTCATATTACGTAGTTAGAATGCATCATGTGACATATATAACTTTGTATTTATGTACATACACATGTCATAGTTTTGCATATATATACATCCTGCGGGTTTTGTTGGTGCCACCTGGCTTGTTTATGGAAGTGGGACCCGTTTTGGAGGTTTGTCCTGTACGAGGTTTATGCTCCTTGTCACTGTCAAGAGACCCTGTGGATAAGAATCAAATGGACATGAGACACGTGTCCAGATAGTATATTTGAAAGTATATTGTTTTAATAGGAAGAAATGAAAGTGTGTTAGTATTCTTGCATTAAACAATGTAGTTTGCATTTAAGACTTTTAAAAGTTGTTATACATAATAAACAAATCAACAAAAGTACGTTGCTATTTCTCAATTAAATACAAAAAGATGAAATGGCATACCTAAAGTGGTGGTGGTTTTGTTCACAACCACTTGTTTTAACTTTGCGGGCACAGAGATATTCGGGTTGACTTTTGATTCTTGAATCTGTTGACTTCCATTATCATCCCCGAGTTCACGCATTAGGGCTTCTGAGTCAAAATATTCCTCTGATGTCATTGTCGTACAGCTGGCAGAAGGTGATAGGGGAATAGCAAGATCATCTAACTCCAAGAAATCACCCGTTGGATGATCTGGTGAGTCATCACCCATGGATGATGGTCCCGCCACATCATCCATAATCTTTTCCTACAAGGGCATTGTTAAGATTAAGGAGTTGTTTCTTTTTTACTTAATGCAGAAAGAATGACTTAATTGAGAAAGTCCGGAAAATAATAATTGTAAGTTTAAGATTCATGGTGTTAAATTTTTTTTTTTTTGGGGGGATAAAATGAACTTTTCTTTTACTCTTTGAAAATTGAAATACATAGGGTCTGTTCGGTATGATGGAATGGAATCATGAAGGAATGGAATGGACGAAGGAATGGATTGAAACATTACATTCCATTGTCATGTTTGGTTGGCTCGAAGGAGTGAAATAGGTCATTCAAACATAGTGTTTTGATTGATATATAAAAAACTAAATAAAGTAAATTTGATAAATAAAAGAATAATGTCATTTTATAAAATAAATTTTTGGTTATATATAAACATATTTCATTTCATTCAAATTACATATTATATGTTCGGCAAATAGTTGAAAACGAATTATCTATAATTTTAAAAATTACAAAATAAAGAGAACAATATACCACAAATCTTAAAATATAAATATGATAAAGAAATTATTCAACTTTTAAAAGTAAAAAATTTATTTAAAAGAAGTTTTGAAATTTTTAAAAAAATCTAATATCTATTGAATATTATAAGAAAAATGCAATTTAATTATATTATATTACATTCCATTCCATGAGGGAATGAAAAAAAACAACCCTCCCCCATGGAATGAAAATCAGCCAAAGAGAAGGAATCACATTCCATAAGGAATGCTCCATTCCATTCCTTCGAGCAACCAAACATGAATTTTTTTCATTCCGACGGAATACTCCGTTCCATTCCTTCTTCAATTACTGCATACCAAACGCTAACATATAGTATCCATTTCAAACGTGTAATGTTTTTGGCAATATATCTTTATTTGATTAAAAGTTCAATTTTATAAAGTAACGTTTTTTTCTTTATTTATATATTTGGTTTAATTTAGTTTCTTTGAACTCTAAATACAAACAGCATGTTGAAATGACTCATTACATTCCTTCAAGCCAACCAAACATGATAATGAAATGCAATGACCAATTCCATTACTTTGTTCATTCCATTCTTTTGTAATTCTATCCCACCAGCACCATGCCAAAACTATGTATTGTGAGAACCCCTTACAAACCTTTAATCCATAAAAGTGAAAGTAGGGATTAAGTCTACATCTAAAACTAATAAACCGATATCAAGAAAGTAAAGGCTTAAACATCTTAACATTACTTCAAAAAAAGGGTTAAAAGAAATTGACTCACCAAAAGTTGACTTTTAGAAAGTCGTCCACTACTACTCTCATCTACCATAAATACCTCGTATAGTGCTCTTGGATCCTGCATGATTTCCAACCAAACCGGCAATTCACTAGCAGGTCGGATAAATATATAAATAAAACCAAACACAACAAAAAAAAAAATTTTAAAAAAAAAGTAAACCCCAATTAGGTTATGTTTGGCAAGCCACAACTAGCTTATTTTTTGAGCTTTTTAAGGTTGTCATATTTGCCAAGCCAAAAAGTAGCTCATAAGCTAACTCTTTAAAAAGCTTCTCAAAGTAACATTTTTCAACGAGCTTATGGAGCTTTTTCCAAATTCTCCCAAATATACCCTTTATTAATTATAAATTATAAAAACCCATTCTTCTACATGCCCTTTTATGTCGTTTTACATTTCTCAGCTCATTTATCAGCTAGTTTTTACCAAATGTATTTTTTATCAGCTACCAGCTAGTTTGCCAACATAGTCTTAGTATTTTGTCAATGATGGACAAAATTTAGGTACATGGGGTCTCAAAAATATTGAACATACCGGCTTACTGATAAGTTTATCGGTTACTGTGTACTTCTGCATCACCCAATTAGTCTTTTGTCCATGTGAGGCCCGCCCTTCATAGAACTCAAAAGTCTTTCTAAAACAAGTAACCAAAGGGGTAGAGTATATCTCACAAGCCTCCCCTGTTGACATCCAGAATCCAGATTCTAATGCCCTTTTTGCCCCTGACCAAAAGTACCACATGTCGGCTGCATGGATACCAACCGGTTTTTATATCAGTATAAAACATTCAAAAACAAATATAAAATAGATATACCATGTATACTCACGAGGGAGATTTGAGGGCGAGAATTCGTACGGATCCACATCAGAAAGTACTTTCTCCAAAGAAATGGAGCATCCATTTTTTAATTGCATTAAGAATTTACAAATCGCCTCATTTGTGAAGTGTTCTTCAAGTTTAGATACAGGTGCAATAGATGATGCTGGAGGACACATTGGAAACTGAATTTTTGTGTGGAAGTCAAACAAAGTTTGACCAGATAATGATTTCTACATAAAAATGAAAGTGTTAGATAAAATGGAATTAGTGATTTCTATTTGATTTAAAGATAGGTGACAAAAGCTCACTCCAAGTTGTGAATCTTTTTTCAACAATAAAGCTAAAACATTTATAAAAAAAAGATGTTCTAGAAAGATTCTTACAATCATGTCAATTACATAACTTCTGTCCATTTATGATTGAAGTTCGAGAATTTAATTCAAAACTGGGGATTAATTAATCAATATATGGAAACAAGATAAACATAAAGCAAACCATGTAGCATTTGGATTTGATGTAATGATACGATTTTAAAGAATCTAAGCAAGTGAATAAAGTTCATGCATACTTAATCTATTTCAATAGCTGATGTAAACGGTTAATCTACTGTCAAAGGGATCATCAAGTATATCATCAATCATTATCACTTTGACCACAAACAGTAAATTAGAAATCCGAAATAGCAAGAACACAAATCATGGATCTTTAATATATCTGTAAAAGGAAAGGGCGGAAGATTTATTAATTGAAAGTTGTTCGATTGTAAGCGTTATCCATCATACCCTTGTTAGAAATCGGACAAGTGACAACGCCGTCAAAATCATCAACACAAAAACGCCCAAAGCGAAAATTCAGTCAGAATCATTCAATACAACGAATTTAACATCGGATACACCAAATATAGCAAAAACATCAAAGAAATAACGATATGATTATATAAAAATCGATCGATATATACATCAGAAGCAAGAAACACCCAGAACAGCATATTTAACATCGGAGAAACATCAATATCAACACATCCACGCATGAACACTCTAAAAACACTGATGATTTGTATAATACAACTCAAACAACCGATAAGAGTGACGCAGACAATAATCCGAGATGATCACCGATAAGAGTGACGCGGACAATAATCCGAGATGATCGGGCGTGTATTTGCACACGAATTCACAGACAACCGCACAAAGGGCTGGCTGAGTGGCTGACCCAGCCCACCTCGGGTTTTCTGTGGATTTGGGTGTTGATACACCGTCAGTCGGAGGAGGGTCAACGGTCAATATTACCTCCGGAGTAGAAGACTCTGGTGTCTGCTCCTGTGACTCTAGGTCGCTCACCGTCAGTCGGAGGAGTGTTGACGAAGTGTTGTTGCTTTTGTTGCACGTCTCATCGAACCGGCGGTTCCATCCGAAGTAAAAAGACAATATGTTTGCGATTCGATTATTTATTAAAATGTTATCTCTTAGATATATTGATTAAAATAGTCGTTATAAACGGGTTGATTTACAAAAATTAACTATTTTTTGGATTTTAAGATTAACCATCTTATACAGAACACGACATTTTGGAGCAGTGATGGTTAATCTGGAGTTGGTGTGTACTGTGTAGTAAGTATGGTTTGACTTAAAAATTCTTTGAAACTGTACATGTGAACAATCATGATCAAGTTTCTAAGAGAATAGAGAGAAGAGAGGCTAGGGTTTAGAGAGGAGAAAACATTAAACTGTGAAATTGAGTTATGACAAAATACAAAGAAATAAACCTATATATACTAAGGGCTAAGAATGCTAGTGGGCTAAGTAAGGCCCAAACACACACAAACTTATTAGGCTAACAGTACATTCTAAATAGACATCGTTAGGGATGAGCATTTGGTTCACGGAACTGAGCCCAAGCCTGAGAACCGATGGAACCGAACCAAGTGTGTATCTTGGTTGGTTCTCGGTTTTTATATTTGGCTTAAGTCGGGTTCGGTCCTTCTCCGGTTTGGTCCCAGTTAGTCGGTCGGGTTTTCGGGTTTAGTACCAAGTATATAATGGAATTTAAAAGGTCAAATATATTACTAAAAAAAAAAAAACATATGCACGCTGCCATATTCCAAACTCGACTTTCAGACTTCACGATCACGTCTCCCCCCCCCCTCTTTGCCGAGTTTGACTGTCGACTTCGAGAAACCAAGAAAACCCAAAATCAATTTATTCCTTTTCCATTAATTCACGAATCTTTAAGGGTTGAACAAGATAGGGAAGTTAGAAGCATTCGATTTTCAAGAAACAATGTCAAATTGGGTTCCAACTAAAGATGATTCTCAAGTAAGTTTCTATAGTTTTTTATTAGATTTCATTCTTTTTACTTGAAATCAATAATAGTTTGGTTAATCTTGATTAGAAAATTTTGTAATGTACTAAGTTTTGCAATGTTTATTGAAAAGTTTGGTTAATGTATATTGAAAATTCAAGAATTGTTGTTTTATGTTCATTGGAAACTTTGTATTGTACTAGGGTTTTAATGTACATTGGAAAGTTTCTTTAATGTTATTGGTTTACTTAATGATCATCGTTAAGATTGTATTGCACTAGGTTTGATTGTTCCAAGTGAAAATAAATTTCCATTTTTTGACTTGTATTGTACTAGGTTATTGGTAATGAATTTTTTTTTGACAAAATGTATTGTACTAGGTTACGGGTATTGTACTAGGTTATTTGTATTGAACTTTTGTTTTTTGACAATGTTAATATTTGGTTTTGATGTATTGGTATGTGTTTATGTCTTATAGACGGAAGATGAGTTCATTTCAAATACACAACCACCACCACAACCTTCACAACCACCACAAAAAAAAGAAAAATGGCGATAAACTCAACAAAAGACAAAACTTTCTCGACTTATTGGTAATATTTTTCAAAAGAGATGGTTGATGTGGATGGTGTACCAACTAGCCATGGCAAATGCAACTTTTATTCAAACATGATCAAGGTCGATCCCATTAAAAATGGTACATCTAGCTTACAAAAACATTATAATTGTTGCAAATATAATCCGACAAACAATAAAGAAAAAAACCAAACGACACTAAAATTTAAAAAAGAATGGTACGAGGAAGGTAGTGTAGGTGTTTGGAAATACGATGAGAACATAATAAAAAGGAGTTGTTGAATTTATCTGTTGTTGGTGAATTGCCATTTTAATATGTTGAAAACGAGGCATTCATCGAAGATACAAATGCACTAAACGGGAAAGTCGTGTTACCCTCACGATGTACAATTTCCCAGCAAGTTGGAGATTATTTCATTGAATAAAGAAACAAATTATGTAAATTTTTAAGTAACCCTTTGAATGTGGTCCATTTGACAACCGACACGTGCACAAGCTCGTGTCAAATGATTAATTATATGGTTCTCACCACCCAATTTATTGACGAAAATTAGGTAATGCATAAACATATAATAAACTTTAGGTCGATAGGGTGAGGATATAGGAAACGAAACAGTTGATTGTATCCAAGGGTGGAGTATAAAAAATGTCATGACAATCACCGTAGACAATGTGTAACACCCCTTTTCTGAAACCATATTTAAATACAAATACAGTTTACGTTACAAATATATTTTACAACTCGTAACTATAAAGTAGCCACTTAACTTTTTTTTACAAACTTAAACTCAAGGGGGTATTACAGACTCAATACAGATAACCATAATTTAAACTTACAGTACATAAACCGGTCCCAACTGAAATCTCCGCTCCTTTCACCTAAGTACATAGCATTTCAAAAATAGTATACGTGAGACATAAAGCCTCGTGAGTAATATGGGTTTTAGACCCAAAATATTTCTGCTCAAAACTTGAATTAATAACAAGTAAAACTGATAAACTGCTGAAAACTTATTTTCAAAATAAGTCTCAAATCTCTTTGCTTTTCTGTAATTAAAACTTAAAAACATTTTCTTTCTCAAAAACGGCTTCTGACTTTAAAACTGTTTTAATTCTTTGAAATTGTTTTCTTTCTCATGTACTTGTGACCAACTGAAACTCATGAATTATTTTAATTTAATTCATTCAACTAGCTCCCCTCGCGGGACAGAACAGATCCGTCCGCTCGGTTATGCTCATTCTGTCTCCCCTTTGTGACTTGGAACGGATTCAAGCACAAGGGTATACTAAGCTAGACAACTACTTCGCGACGGGAGGTACCATCCCAGTAGTGTCTTCTGATCCCCCGATTATGTGGGTGATCCTAGTCCGGACAACTAACTCTTTCTTCTTTCTTTCTTTAGTTCTTTAGTTCTTATCTCATTACATCTTAAATTGGTCAAAATAGGACACAATTTATAAATAACTCAACTCATAAACCTTTAGACTCATAATCAAAATATCTTTAAAACTAATCTCAACATCTTTAGCTCATGTATGGAGCTTCTTTCAAAACTTTATAAACTATACTTCTTTAAATACTGAACTTCTTTAAAATCTCTTTTAAATACTTAGCTCTTAGAGCTACTTTCAAAACTATTTCCAAACCTTAGAATTTACAAATATTTGGAAATCTCATTTTTTCTGAAAATATCATTTTGCTATGTACTAGAGAAATTCGCATAAAACTCACCTTGGTGTAGTTATAGTTTACTAAGCTTCTCATACTCCTTTCCCTTTTGTGCTCAATGGTATTTGAAGCACCTCCTACACAAGTATCACATATATATATTTAATAAATACATAATACAACTGACTTTATAGTTCTAAGGTCTCATACAACTCAACTTCAGGTCATACTAAAATAGATAACCATTACTAAACTCATTTTATAATTTTCTCCGAAATACGCGTATATTGCTACAGCACCCCCGAGGGGTCGTATGCCAGTTCCGACACCTTTCTATGAAGTCTTATGCTGTATTAGACTTGTGTTTCAAGTTTGGGATTAATTGGACAAGTCTAGCTCAAATTCTAAAAATCGAGTTTGACAAAACTTGTCATTTGGCCACTGCCGCTACAGTGGTTTTTCTGCAAGGTCGGATTCCAAATTTGAAAGTTTCCTACATCTTTTCATACCATTTTAAGGCTATGGTATGAATTTCAGACCAAACGGACACGTCTAGCATCGAGTTCAAGTCTCAAAAATTGGACAGACTGCTGTCCAGTAAGAGCACAACTCGTGCTCTTTATGTGTTATGGGAAGCACGACTCGTGCTAAGCCTGGAAGGCTATTTCTTGGCTTTTCCATGGTGCACGACTCGTGCACTTCAAGTGCTAAAAAGGCACGACTCGTGCCAAGCCTGCAGACTCAGTTTTCAGTCCGATTTTTGAGCTGCAGACCTCTATTTTGACCTATTAAGAGCTTAATACTTAGCTTAATCATTTTACTATCATTCCATGACTAAAACCCTTGCTTTACATCAGGTTTTAAGCCATGGAATCACTGATTCCAATTCCATTTTCTTTAAAACCCGTTTTTGGAAAATTTCACTAAAAATTCAAGTTTTTGAAATTAACCACTTAGGAGTGTCTTAATACATCCTAAGTGATCATTTGGACTCAAAAAAACCATAAAAACTGGTCTTGATCATGTAAACCCATGACTTAGGGTTTTTGAGCAAAAATCTTCATTTTCCTTAAATTCAACAACATCTTTTAGGAGATGTGTGTTTACTTGTTGTTTTAATGTAATTAGATAGGGATGAGTTTCTGGAAACATTTCATGAAGTTCATAATCTATATTCCCAGATTTCAACCCGAGAAGATGATGAATAGTAAGAGTCTTTACCTTATTTACTTGGGAATCTTCAATTCCTTCCTCAATTCCTTGTCAAAACTTCAAGAATTTCTTCTTTTCTCTGGCTCTCCCTCGCTCTCTCTCGTATTCTCTGAAACCTTCTACTGAATTCTAGAGAAAGAGAATGATAATTCTCTTATTTATGTTTTTAGTTTTTATAAAATACTTACACTTTAGTCCCTAATATTCTAATTTCCTCACAAAAATGGTCCTAAGCTCATAATCTTGCAAATTTAATTCCATTAGCTTCTAATTTGACATTTTCTTAACATTTTGGTCATTTTCATGTCAAATGACCAATTTGCCCTTTTTGGCTATATTTCACTATTCACGTAATAAAAATCCAAATTTCACATAAACTCTTATTTCTTATATTATCATTTTACAATTTGCATATTATTCTTCATAATGGTCTTATAACGTGTCAAAAGACGGTTTTACCCTTTTTCAACTTTTCCGCGGGTTCTTACACAATGCCACCTCCAATGACAAGGCGGTAGACTATCTTAGAGAAATATTACCAAACTTATACTGACCACAAACATTTACACATTAGGTGTATGACTCACGTCTTAAACTTAATTGTTAAAGATGGGCTTAGTGTGTGTTAAAGTAGTGTGACTTGCATCCAAAACACGGTTCAGTATAGATTATTAAGTCGATTTTTTAGAGCCAACTAGCTCCCTGAAGTTGATCGAACAGATCGTCGATACGAGAAAATGAATATTTGTTCTTTATTGTTACCTTATTTAGCACCCAGTAGCCCATGTACATTTGTATCGAGCCATCTTTCTTTTTCATAAATAGCATTGGGGATCTCATGATGATGAGCTAGGTCGTATGAAAGCCTTATCGAGTAGCTCGTGTAATTAGGACATCATTTCCTTCATTTATAAAGGTGCTAACCGATACGGGGCTCCTGTAACTAGCACTACACCATGGACAAGATCAATACGAAATTCCTCCTGACGATCGGGTGGTAGTTTTGGTAATTCTTCTGAGATTACATTGGGAAATCCGCACACTACATAGACGTCATCAATACTCTTATTTTCTTTCTCGACATTAATAATGTATGCCAGATAAGAAGAGTAACATCTAACAATACACTTTCGTGCTTCAGTCACAGAGATAATTCCTATATCACATTGACCTCTTTCACCATAAATGTTAATATTATTTGTTAAATGTTAACATTCTTTATAACATAACATTGTTTACCCTTTTCATCTAATAAGTATAAATAAAGCATATTCAAACATATATCACATTCAAAATACCATATTTACTAGAATACTATTTTCACACATTTTTTTATAAATTCTACTGATATTTTATTTTTATTTATTAATATCCAATTATTCAAAATTTGATATCTTACATTGTATATAACATACATTGTTCTTATTTTAAAATCAAAATTTTTATAAAATTTAAATAAATGAATTAAATGGAAAAAACTAATAGTGTTTTATATGTATGGTTCAATTGTAGACAAGTGATACTGTTGGTATTAACTATAATATTTTAATAAAAATTTGGCCTATGAGTGGTCGATGATAGTCTTTTAACTTGGCCGGTTCACTTAGCGTACAACAACACTTGGTTAATGCTGACTCTTTGCTACGGCGGCTTGGATTTGTACCCATACAACTAACCAATGTACTAACCCTGGTTAATATCCTGTATATGTTTAACCCCTAATACTCTTCCTTACTCCATTAAGCAATCGCACACACACACAGAGGGAGGGAGAGCTGAAGGAGCAGACACCGGAGTCTTCTACTCCGGAGGTAATCTTCACCGTTGACCCTCCGCCGTCTGACGGTGTATCTGCACTCAAATCAACAGAAAACCCGGGGTGGACTGGGTCAGCCACTCAGCCCAGCCCTTTGTGCGGTTGTCTGTGACTTCGTGTGTAAATACACCGCAGATCATGTCGAGTTATTGTCTTTGTCTCTCTTATCGGTTGTTTGAGTTGTATTCTGCAAATCATTAGTGTTTTTAGTGTGTTCATGCCTGGATGTGTTGATATTGATGTTTCTCCGATGTTAAATACGCTGTTCTGGATGTCTCTTGCTTCTGATGTATATATCGATCGATTTATACAATTATGTCAATGTTTCGTCGATGTTTGTGCTATATTTGGTGCAATCGATGTTAAACCGAATGATTCTGACTGAATTTCCGTTTTCCGTGTTTTTGAGTTGATGATTTTGACCGTGTTGTTCGATTTCTAACAAGGATAGGGTGGATAACTTTTTTCCGTTTTAAGTAGATAATCAAACAACTTTCAGTTAATAAATCTTCCCCCCTTTCTCCTTTTACGGATTCATAAAAAGATCGATGATTTGTGTTGTTGCTAATCCGATTTCTAATTTCCTGTTTGTGGTCAAAGTGATAATGATTGATGATGAAGTTTATACCTGATGATCCCTTTGACAGTAGATTAACCATTTATATCAACTATTACATCAACTATTGAAGTAGATAAAGTATTCATGAACTTTATTCACTTGCTTAGATTCTTTGAAGTTGTATCAATTACATCAAATCTAAATAGTACACAGTTTGCTTTATGATCATCTTGTTTCCATATATTGATTAATTATTCTCCAGTTTTGAATTAACTTCTCTAACTTCTGTCATAAATGGACAGAAGTTATGTAATTGACATAATTGTAAGAATCCTTTTTTGAGTTATCCAAGTGAAACAACTACCAAAGTTTAGCCACCCCTTTCTCTATTATGCAATCCTTTTTTATAAATGTTTTAGACTTTAACTTTATTGTTGCAAAAAGATTTACAATTTGAAGTTCACTTTGTCACCTATCTTTAAATCTAGTAACAATCAATCAATCATTAATTCCATTCTATCTAACACTTCCATTTTTCATGTAGAAATCATTATCTGGTCAAACTTTGGTTGACTTCCACACAAAAATTCACTTTCCAATGTGTCCTCCAGCATCATCTATTGCACCTGTACCTGATCTTAAAAAACGCTTCACAAATGAGGCGATTTGTAAATTCTTAATGCAATTAAAAAATGGAGGCTCCATTCCTTTGGAGAATGTACTATCTGACGTGGATCCTTATGAATACTCGCCCTCAAATCTCCCTCGTGAGTATCCATTAGCTATTCTGTATTTTCTTTTTCAATTATTTTATACTGATAAAAAAACCGGCTGGTATCCATGTAGCCGATATGTTGTACTATTGGCCAGGGAAGAAAAAAGATTTAGAATCTGGATTTTGGAAGTCAACAGGGGAGGCTTGTGAGATATACTCTACCCCTGTGGTTACTTGTTTTAGAAAGACTCTTGAGTTCTATGAAGGGCGGGCCCCACATGGACAAAAGACGAATTGGGTGATGCAGAAGTACACAGTAACCGATAAACTTATTAGTAAGCCGGTATGTTCAATATTTTTAAGACCCCATGTACCTAGTTTTTGTCCCTCATGCACAAAAGACTAATCTGGCTTGTAAGCTAGCTTTTTTTTGAGTTTTTTTTCACTTTACATGTTTGGCAGATCAAAAACTAGCTTATAAACTAGCATATAAGCTAGCGTTTTAAAATGCTACTATGAGTAATGTTTAAAGTAACTTTTTCAAATATTCCAAATTTACCCTTTAATATACTACGTACTACACGCACTGATAAAACATTTATCTACAAATTTGATTTCCTTTTTCGAGAGTCACGTTACGAGATGCGAGAACTCCGTGATAATATTGCGAATATGATATGGGATGCAAGAAATTTATATTAAAATCTATTAACTTTTATTTAGTATTTAATTTAATTTAATTTAATGTATTATGTTTTTTTATAATATTAGATTAATTTTGTGCATGTACTTTTATGTCATTTTACAATTTCAGCTAGTTTTATCGGTTAGTTTTTACCAAATGTCATTTATTATCAGCTAGTTTTTCAGCTCAGCTAGTTTTTCAGTTAGTCGCTAGTTTTCCAGCTACCCGCTAGTTTTTCAGCTAGCAGCTAATTTTTCAGTTAGTCTGCCAAACATAAGACTATGTTTGATAGACTAGTTGAAAAGCTAGCCGGTAGCTGATAAAAAATGACATTTGGTAAAAGCTAGCTGATAAGCAAATTGAGAAATGTAAAATGACATAAAAGGGCATGTAGAAGAATGGATTTTTTATAATTAATAAAGGGTATATTTGGGAGAATTTGGAAAAAGATTCATAAGCTCATTGAAAAGTTATTTTGAGGAGCTTTTTAAAGAGTTAGCTTATAAGCTACTTTTTGGTTTACCAAACATGACAAGTTGACAACCTTAAAAAACTCAAAAAGTAAGCTAGTCGTGGCATGCCAAGCATAGCCTAATTGGGGTTTAGTTTTTGTTTTTTTTTTTTTTTTTGTGTTTGGTTTTATTTATATATTTAATCCGACCTGCTAGTGAATTGCCGGTTTGGTTGGAAATTATGCAGGATCCAAGAGCACTATACGAGGTATTTATGGTAGATGAGAGTAGTAGTGGACGACTTTCTAAAAGTCAACTTTTGGAAAAGATTATGGATGATGGGGCGGGACCATCAGCCATGGGTGATGACTCGCCAGATCATCTAACGGGTGATTTCTTGGAGTTGGATGATCTGGCGATTCCCTTACCACGCACCCCTACATCTGGTGATGTAGGGGATTATATCCCAAGGGGTGGTGGTGGTGATTACTTGGAGATGGATGATCTTGCTATCCCCCTATCACCTACCACCAGCTGTACGGATTCAAGCTGCATGACAATGACATCAGAGGAATATTTTGACTCGGAAGCCCTAATGCGTGAACTCGGGGATGATAATGGAAGTCAACAGATTCAAGAATCAAAAGTCAACTTGAATCTCTCTGTGCCTGCAAAGTTGAAAGAAGTGGTTGTGAACACAACCACCACCACTTTAGGTATGTTATTTCATCTTTTTTTTTTTATTTAATCGAGAAATAGCAACGTACTTTTGTTTATTTGTTTATTATAGCATCCTACATTACTATTTCATGCATTTAATTTAACCCTCTAACATATGCCAACATTCAATAGGGTCTCTCGACAGTGACAAGGAGCAAAAACCTAGTACAGAACAAAACTCCAACGTGGGCCCCACTTCCATAAACGAGCCAGGTGGCACTTCAAATGCCAACAACACAACCCCGTCACCATCCACTAGTTCTTCCTCCAAAGAGGAGAAAAAAGATCGCGTTAATAATCGTACCAAAAAACGCAAAGTCATGAAGTATCTTTGTTTCTTGGCATTTTAAATCCAAATATAAGTTAAATATTTGAAGATGAGGGGGCGGTAGTTATTTCTAGAGAAGTTGGAGGGGGTAAAGCGTAAAATGAGGTGGTTAGGTATATAAGATGTAGAGAATTTGAATTGCATGTGAACTTTGTAGGCAAGAATGTTCATGTGTAATGTAAGGTGTAAATAGGTAGCCCTAAAGGAAGAATTAAAGGTTTGATGATGGGCTATATAAAATTATTCATGTTGGGATGAATTTTGCCTTGAGAGTGAGTTAGATGATTGTTATCATCATATATATATATATGTAAATAGGAGAGTTTGAGATTTTATGTATTTTATGTTAACATTAAAATTTGGAGATAATGGATTACTTTGTTGGTCCATATGTTACGGTTTGGTTATTTTTTGTATGTGTTTGTTGTCGCGTGTTTTTATTTTTTGGAGAAGTCTTGAGGGTGTTGTATAGCTGGTTTCAGGATGGTATACTTGCAGAAATAGTCAAAGGTATCGCGGTGTGGTTAGTGGGACCCATGATAATAATAAGTAAAATATTTGATGTTAACTTATGGAACTAGTTGTGGGAATATTGTTAGCAAAGACTTGAAACAAGTAAAAAAAAAAAATCATTTATGGTTCTCATATTTATGTTAAATTGTTTTGTTTTGTTTTATCGCTTATAGCTCATAGAATCTTAAAACAAATTTCACACAAAATATTCTATAGTTTTAGATATTCATCAAATACAGATTCTGTGCTTTTTGGTTTTTTCTTCTACAGAAATAAAAGAGAAAAATGTTGTATGTTTGTTTCTTATTGTGGGCTTTTTCCTGGGGTTTTCTACTATCGAGTTGATAAATAAGGATAAGAAAAACAATTGTTTGACAAAGGAGAAAAGACAAATATTTCTTCTTCTACGTTTAAAGACTTTGGGTTAAGGTTGAATTTGGTTACTTAACTTTTTGTTTTGTGTTTTTTTGATCATTTAACTTTGTTTGAGTTTTAAATTGTCATCTAAATTTTTATTTATTCTCGAAATGGTCACCATGACAGAGTATAACCGGTCATAGTGACCATTTTGGAAATAAATAAAAAGTTAGGTGATCTTTTAAAACTTAAACAAAATAAGTGACCAAATAAGCACAAACCAGAAAGTTAAATGACCAAATTCGATTTTAAAGTTTTTATATTATATTTTAAATATCCAACAAAAAATAAAGATTTAATAATTTTCAAACTACATAAAACACTTGATTAATGATATGATTAGTCAGGTTGAATAAAAGAACGACACGAGTAATTATATTAACATGACTCAAACGCATTATGTTGGGTCAACTTAACTTTTCGATACTCTTGTATATTTCTAAGGGAAAATGACTTGTAAGGGTAATGAACTTTAATGTAAGTAGACATTTAGTCCCTTATCTTTTTTAACACATATGACCATTAAACCTTTTGTTTTGTATACATTTAGTCATTTATGTTTTTTCTTGTACGCATATGACCATTAAACTTTTATTTTTGTACATATATGCCCATTAACATAAGTGACTAAATGTGTATAGAAAAAACAAGTTTAATGGTCATATGTGTACAAAAAAACATAAGTGACTAAATATGTACAAAACAAAAAGTATAATGGTGATATGTGTTCAAAAAAGATAAATGACTAAGTGTGTATTTACGATAAAGTTCATTACCCTTATAAGACATTTTTCCTATTTCTAATTTTGCTTAAGTAACCATATAGATAATGTTGTTACAAATTATGCTAGGAAAATAGTTTTTTACCTAATAAAGCAATTAATGGGTTTATAATTTAAATACTTTTTACATCTGTAGAATTTATATCAATTTAGCTAAAAGAATATTTTTAAGTGATGTGTTAAAAATAAAATATAATTTAAATTGACCAAGTTTTACATAGATGAACATAAAGTCATTATCACATCTACAACCAATAAACATCATCATTGTAAATTGTGTGCATGACACTATTTGGTATAAATAGTAAATAATATTTCATTGAGCTAGAATCTACGATAATTTTCCATTTTTTAGACGGTTAAACATTTACTAGAAACTAAAACCAACCAATTAAACAGAAAATCACGCAATCGAATTTCCATCATGCGATCCGTCTTCATTAACTACATAATTCTTTTTTGTTCATTTAATAAAATGAATTATTGGAGTAAATAAATACAGCGACATTTTTCATGGTTAATTTAACACACAACTCATAAAAGTTCCAAAAATTTTTTTAGGGTTAAGGTTGAATTTGGTCACTTAACTTTGTTTAAGTTTTAAAATGTAACCTAGCTTTTTATTTATTTCCAAAATGGTCACCATGACTGGTTACAGTCGGTGATAGTGACCATTTCGAGAATAAATAAAAAGTTAGGTGACATTTTAAAGCTTAAACAAAGTTAAGTGACCAAATGAGCACAAACCAGAAAGTTAAGTGACCATATTTGACCTTAAACATTTCTTTTATCGTGAAGCTTAGAAAGAAGAAAATGCATACTTGTATATTTTTTTGTGTGGTTACCTTGTTAGAGATGACTATATAAAGGAAAAAAAAAAACTACGTGTGTTTAAATTTTCTGTGTGTAGATTAATTTTCTACATGTGTTCACCATTTTCTGAACAACTTACTTTACGTCAATGTTAGTTTTTTTGTATTTTGGTGTCTAGTTGGTTGCTTAATAAGTCTGGTTTTTGTAGCTTTATTGAGTCAAATAAATTTGTTATATCCAAAAGTGGAATGTTTCTAGGTAAGGCTATGCTCTTTAATAGAATGTTCAAGTTGAATTTAATGGGGAACAATAAGGAAATAATTAAAGCAAGTACTAACTCAGTTTATATGATTGAGTCATCAAACATGTGGTATGGACCTATGGTTGACTTAGACATGTTAACTTTAATTCAATTTGACGTTTGATTAAATTGGATTACATACCTATATTTCATATCGACTCAAATTAAAAGTGTAAAACTGTGTTAAATCCAAACTAGCATGATCGTCCTTCCAATCAGTTGAAAGGAAAATTGAACCACTTGATATGGTTTACATAGATATGTGTGATTTTAAGTAATACCCACAAGAAGCGAAAACAAGTACTTCATCACGTTTATTAATGACAACACAAAATATTGTTATGTGTGCTTACTTAAAAGTAAGGATGAAGAAATTGATAAGTTTGTATTAAACAAAAATGAGGTTAAGAATCAACTCGGACAATGTTTTCCATAAAAAATAATTAGACCATTATAAAAAAAAAGGTTGAGCCTAGAAGAAGTAAAATGGAGAGGTAGAGAAATCATTTGGTTCATATTTTGTCACATACATGGTAGAAAAGTAAACACAAGACCTACCGAGACGAAGTTGCTTCTTTAGAAGAATCCTAGTGTAAAGAAGCGATCAAGAGTGGGATTTGACTCTATATTGAAATATCACACTTAGATGGCACTATTAATAATTATAAAAAAAAACGCAGATCAAATGTTACAAAGGTTACAAACAACAAGAAGCTCTGAATCACTTTAATACTTATTTTGTGGCGACACAAATAACCTCCATTAGAATGGTACTTGCTATTGCGGCCTTAAGAAATTTGGAAGTACACCAAACATATGTGAAAACCACATTTTTAAATGGTGAATATATATATATATATATATATATATATATATATATATATATATATATATATATATATATATATATATATATATATATATATATATATATATGTAGCAACCAATGGATTTCTTTTCCTCATGACAAGAAAAGAAATTTTGAAAACTCGTTAAGTCACTGTATGGCTTAAAACAAGCTCCAAAAAATGGAATAAAAAGTTTGACCATGCCATGCTAGAATGTGGTTTCAAAATAAAAAAATGTTAGATAAGTGTCTATATGAAAGACACATATGGCGTGTATGTCATTCTATGTCTATATGTAAATTATATTAGGGGTGGCAATTCTCGACACGACCCGCGACACGACACGAACCCGACACGAAAATAAACGGGTTTGGGTCGAGATTTTTGACCCGTCAACCCGTCAACCCGCCAACCCGCCAACCCGTTTATTATATGGGTCGTGTTCGGGTCATTAGTTGGGTTCGCGGGTTGACCCGCCAACCCGTATATATATATACACATATATTTTAATATTTATTATTTTCAATAAAAATAAAAAATAAGCTGAAAATGACCCGCCAACCCGCATATGACCCGCCAACCCGCGACCCGCCAACCCGTTTATGACCCGCCAACCCATATATAACCCACCAACCCGAAACTGACCCGCCAACCCGCCAACCCGTATAATTAAACGGGTTACACGGGTCGTGTCCGGGTTACCTACCAACCCGCCAACCCGTGACCCGTCAACCCGAATATTTATATGGGTCGTGTTTGGGTTGGCCTTTCTAACCCGCCAACCCGCCAACCCGCGACCCGCCAACCCGAACCCGACCCAATTGCCACCCCTAAATTATATGCATATCATTTGAATCATTGAAAATATGATAAGGTCAACAAAAGATATGTTGAAAAGCATGTTTGACATAAAAGACATGGGTTATGTTATGATCATACTAAAAATGTATAATAGTAGTGTACTTGTGGAGCATTGGAAAATTATGAACTATTCTTAAATATTTAGGTACACTAGAGAATATGGTTGCAATATGGTCATTATATAGCTATTATCAAATAGTATAATGATGCTAATTGGATATATGAGATAAAAGATTCTTAATAAATTAGTGGATATGTATCACACTTGGTGGTGGTGCTATATCTTGGAAATTCTCTAAGAAGATGGGCACAACAAGATTTACAATGGAACTTGAGTTTATCATATTGGATAAATGTGGAGAAGAGGCAGAATATTTATGCCAAATTATGGTAGACGTTCAGAATGGCATAAGCCTGATTATGGTATATCTATACACTTTGATAGTTAATCAACAATTGGTAGAGCATATAATATAATGTATAATAGGGAGTATAAACATATTCTTTGCAGATATAATTTCCATTATAAAACTAATCTCAATTGGAGTTATCGTTGTTAAATATGTGAAGTCAAAGGATAACATTGTGCGTTCTCTTACAAAAGGCTTCATTACAGAGTTAGTAAGTTGCTTTAGGGCCTTTCCAATATCCTCCTGGTTAGTCTTATGATCTAATAGAGGCTTTTTAGTGTTGGAGGCATTTTTTATATTTGGTGAATGGTGGTGGATGAGATGAGTTTCTTTAAAGTGAGAAACATACAATTCCTTGATTTAGAAACAAAATATGAAGGATAATGACTAGTAGAGGTCAGTTGGGAGATATTATTATTGTTATTGTTGAAGGATTGCCCTAAGGAGTCAAGGGAAGAAGAGCATCCTTAGGATCATGAGTTATCAAGCACTCAAGTGTGATTAAAGGCCCTTGACCAAGAGATTCATTTGGAATGTCAATATGCTGACTATTCCCACTACATGCACAATGTCTGGTCTGGTGTACACCGTTGCGTACATCAAGCTACCTACTGCGGATGCATAGTGTAACACCCGGCTTTTAAAACAAAAACACCCCTGAAAATTTTTTTCATTTTAAACAAAGGTTTCAATACATAAAACCATAACAAAGGGGTATATTTTAATAAAAACGGGTACAAGTGTATCAAGGAGAGTATAGAATACCATGTCTCCTTTAAAGCCGGGCTGCTACTGACAGCATCTATGAGTCCCACTTCAAAGTCACGGACTCTATCTTGTCCCCTATCAGTATCATGCTAACCTGCAGGGACAGTAACAAATATCGTGAGCTATAAAGCTCAGTGAGTAATCAAATCTGCAAATAACATGTATCAAAATACAATCATATAACTGTCTGGATTTCGAATCCAAACTCCTAGCCTTACTGGCTGACCATATATACTCTAGGATTTCACATCCTATTCTGTAGCCCTACAGGCTGAATCATAGTGACCTGTAATTAACAAGCCACGTTAGTTATTTGCATCTATAATCATGTCTAACCATTTCTGTCCCATATTTCTTAGTCACAATGGACTGCATCATATATCATGGCTAAATAAGCCGCACCCTGTGTCATAGCTATATAAGCTGCACCAAAACATTATCAGTATATAATTCATAGCCCGCAGGCCGCACTAGCTGGGTTTAATAACCCGATATCATAGCCAAAAGGCCGCACCATGTACCTGTAACAAAATCATAGCCAAAAAGGCCGCACCAAATATCATAGCCCGAAGACCGCATCGGAGACATAGCCCGAAGGCCGCACCGGAGTCATAGCCCGAAGGCCGCACCCATTGGATATAGCATCCAGAATTAGTTATGGCTCACAGGAAAATCCCGCTGTTGCCTAGACTCACGGCTGGTTCCGGTCTTGTCTATATAAGTTTCATTGACTCACGGCTGGTTCCGGTATTGTCATTTCATTTTATTGACTCACGGCTGGTTCCGGTATTGTCATTTCATTTTATTGACTCACGGCTGGTTCCGGTCTTGTCATTTCATTTTATTGACTCACGGCTGGTTCCGATATTGTCATTTCATTTTATTGACTCACGGCTGGTTCCGGTCTTGTCATTTCATAGTGTAAATATATATGTATTGACTCACAGCTCCGTTCTTGTCATCGTAATGACTCACGACTTATCTGGTATTGTCTTTTACATATATTTTACACTTGTCATTTTCGTCCCCCGAAGCCGTTTCAACCTGTACAAATCAATCATCATATATCACATATGATATCAGTGAGATTACTCACCTGGATACTAGCTGCGTTTCAATTTCGGTTGTTTCTTGCCTTTGCGTGCACCACAACTATTTTGTCACATACCTATATTTTCATTTATATACCAAATGATAATAGGTTAATAATCTTTCCAATTGACTCTAATACACTAGAGTTCAATACAATATTATTACAAACAATGCCTAGTTAATAAACTTTCCGTTTACTAACTTTTTATAAATTTTACTATTCACCGAGGCATTCGAATCGATCTACAGTGCCCCCGAGGGGTCGAAAACTCAACTTAATAATTTTCCCAAACTTTTCAGACCATAACGAGCCTATGGTCCAAATTTGAGCTAAAACGGACAAGCCAAACGAAAGTTAGCGAGTCGGAAGTCCCCTGCCTGGCCCCTGCTTGGAGGCGCACTGCGCCAGGTATCAGGCGCACTGCGCCTGGGCGCACCCCGCCCTGATCCTGGGCGCACTGCGCCCTGCGCCTGGGCAGACCCCCTGGACAGTCGCGATTTATGCACTGTAGCAAGCAGTTTTGGACCATTAAGTCCTTAATCCAGTCCTTAATCGATTGGGGTTTGTTTCTAGGCTAAAACCTTATACTTTAACAAGGTTTTCAACCATTCAAAACAACTAAATCAATCAAAATGAAGAATTAGGGTTCTTAGTCCCAAAACCCCAAAACTTCAAATTCATCACTAATAGCAATCTACTTCCATTTTCTTTAGTTAAGTCTTTATTAGCATGACTTAATGGAAGTATTACATCAACTTAACAACATAATCATCACTGCAAATGCAGTTTTGAGTTGCTACAAAACTCATCAAGAAATAACAAGCTAGAACTTGAAGAACTAACCTTTCAAGCTTAGGAATCATCAATTCCAAGCCATAGTTCCAATTCCAATCTTCAATTCTTCAAGATTTCTCTAAGTATTACAGAATTTGTGCAGAGAAATCTTCTCCCGTAGCTGCACACAATGGCCAGTCAAAGAGAGTCAACTCTCTCTATATATATCACAATTTTTTTACAATTTGGTCCCTAAGTTCATTTCTTGAACTTTTGGCCACAAAATCAAGTTTTATTACAATAAAACTTTCATTTCTTACATTTTTGCCACAACCAACAATATTTTTCATATTTGGTCTTTCACATGGTCAAATGACCAAAATACCCTTTTTCGGTAAAACGACCCAAATTCAGTTTTTATAACATTTTAAGTCCAAAACTCAAAATATTATTTTAACTAAATCCTTTTCCGTCCAAAAGACCAATTTACCCTTCCAAGGTAAAATGACCAATTTGCCCTTTTATAATAATTATATAATAAAACACGTCTTGGCGTTACAAATTCTCTCCTCCTTCAAAAGATTTCGTCCCCGAAATCATACAAGGAGTTGAGGTATGTCTTACTCGTTTCACTTTCGGTCTTTCACATCATGTCGGAATCTATATGGTATTGCCTAAGCACTTAACCATACTAGTCTTCTTATCTCGTGGTTATCTCACCACTCGCATATCACTCCTCCGGTAGGGATTCGTTAGAATTTATCAATCTATGTTCTCAGAACCATAAGACCCATAGAAAACATTACAATTATCTTGAAGTTCATCACAAAACTTCATTCAGTACACCAAAATTCTTACTCTGTGGAACATATGGAAAGGTCCAACAAATGAGGACTTAACCTTCTTTTTGTCCCAAACAGATTTTTAGTCTTTCCAAGGGATCTTTTGATTACCCCGACATTCCTCATCTGGAATTGCAACGGTTTTACTCTATGGTTCATGTACTACCGTTACTGCTTCTTAGCCATTTTCCAAATTTTCTCGTATTTATCAAGTCTTCTTTTTAGCTTGTACCACAGTCTGAGATCTAGCCAACGGCTGTTCCACATCTTCAATCCTATAAATCGAAGGATAACACGGTATTCCATACTATGCATTATACGAGTCATCTAAATGCTGGTACTAAAACTATTATTATCTACGGGTTCTACCAAAAATAGGCGATCTTCTAATCTTCCACTAGGGTCTCCTGTGCAATTTTCAAGCACATCTTTTAGAATTTGCATCATTTTCTCGCCTCATCTATCATTTCTGCAATCCCTATACAGTACTTACTAGTACTTTTGAACTATCAATTCTATGAATTAATACTAAATTCAGCAAATAATTCTACTGTTTCGATCCGATACAGTCGCCACCTGTAGTGCACGTCAACAATCTTCTTTTTCTATGTAGTTTTTTACTACTTTTCCGCTCTTAATTTCTTCTTTAGTCAGTATAAATCTACACTGATTTCATCAATCAACCTGCAATTACCCATATGGTGTCATACCCATGCGGTACTTGCAAAGACTTTATTACAAAGTCTACAATATTTTCGTCCCATTTCTTCTTTGGGATCGACAACGGCTAAATTTTCCGTTTGCTTCTACTGATTTGACTGTAGTTACACACTAGTCAAACACTTTTCACATATCTTTCAATGTCTTTCTTTAGCCCCGGCCACCAATACATAGGTTATATCATTCTACACAGTTTGGTACTGCCCCGAGCATTTTGCATATCTACCCCAATATACATCTTTTAAGGGTAAATTTCATATCTCACTTTGCTTTGGAACTCACATACACAACCACCAAGGTTTTCAATCGCTGTGAGTTTCTAACTAGTTTCTTTCAATAGCAAGTCATTCATTTACTTGTCATATTTTCAGACTTGTACACTTCTTTCCGTGCTACCCGAATCAACTCAAGTATTCAATTCGCCACTCTCACGCATGTGGTTGTATCTTTCAAAAGATACTCTTTCTAATTCAAGGCATTTATAATCATATCAGCCTTTCCGAGATGGCACAAGATTTCATAACCGAAATCTTTAAGTAACCCATCTGTCTTTGCTATCTCATGTTTAGCTTCTTTTGATCAACTAAGTACTTCAAACTTATATAATCCATATAAACAGTAAGCTTTACACCACATCAGTAGTGTCTCCAAAGCTTCAATGTCAAAGTCATAATTGCTACTGTAATATCATGTATCCAAAGTCAACTCTGGATGCATTTCTATAATCCAGTTTATCTTCTCCGCTTAGCAATAATGCTAACACCGGAGCTTCACACAAGGTTTATTTCAAGCTTGGAAAAGATATTTGTGGTCTTTCTACCACCCAAACTTTTTCACTTTTCTTGGTCAACTTTAGTCAGCTAACCGGCAATCAAGGAGCAGTTTTCTATAACTCTTCTATATTAACCCGCCAATCCAAGGAACTACAATTTCAGTCAGATTCCTCAGGCGGTTCCAGTTTTATCACATCATCAATTCTACTGGATTTATTTTATCATCTTTGGCACTATTATCATGCCCAAAGAATTGAAACTTCTTTTAGCCAAATTTTCATACTTGGAAAATTTTACATATCACTTAACTCAGTGAAATAACTTCAATATCTGGTACAAATGTACTTCATATTCGGTCTGGTTTCGAAAATATCAGATTCTCAGTAGTCAATGTACATGCACATTAACTTACATTTCTTCTTTTCAAACAAGATAGGGCTCCACACGATGACACATTCGGCCATATGAGACCCCAATTCAAAAACAATTTCTTCCAATTGTTTTACCACTCTGCCATCTCTGCAGAAGCTAATCAACACAGAGCCTAGATAACAGGAACGGCTCTCAAGACCAGCTTAATCATAAGCTCTTCTCGCCAATCTGGCAGAAATCTTGGAAGTTCTTTTTAAAAGAAACATCCGAGAATTTATTTAAAGTAGTACACTACTATCACTGCTTTATTTAGCTTGGCCCATACCACGTATGCCAACTACAATATCATTCTTTTACTAACTCTTTTCTGAGTTTAAGTAAAGAAATAACTGGTATTCTCAACAACGGTCATTTACCATAGGTTTTCATCTGTTCCACTTCTGTTTTAAGAACCATGCTGTTCTTGTTTTTACAATTCATGTTAGCATCATTCATTGCTAACCATTTTATAAGCACAATTGCTTCAAATTCACTGGTAGTCATTAGCTTTAGATTCATAGGGAAAATGGTCCCGTAAATCCTAGGCAACTACCTTCCAGGTGTTCAATATCTAGAACATACTTGCTATCTGCTATAGCTACTTCCATAATTTCATCTAAAATCGTTGATGAAATATTCCAACAAGACGCCAGTGTCACCGATCCAAAGCATAGCTTCATGGATCAAATATAACATACACCAGTTATATTCAGAACAATTAGATCGGAGATCATATTGGTCTCCTCACGAGTTTCTTCCATAATCTGCTGGAATGATCAAGACACCACTGGTCCTTTTTAACCATCCATTTCTTCTTTCTTTCCTGGGTTCACCACCCGTTACTCCACATTTAGCATGTGAGTATGTCATAAGGAAGTGATCTATAGTTCCTCGCTGGAACCACTTCCGTCCCATACAACAAGCTCGAGCAATCTGCTCCTATCATCTGTAATTTCAGCATGTCAACGGTAGAGTCTCAACTCTACAATTTTCCTTAGTGCCTTTCCTGCACTGATCACAATACATAGTGGCTCTGTTTTGGTCCTTTCCCTATAAGGTTGGACCCAATTTGTGACAACTTCTTCTGAGAAGTCCACTTTTATTTTCTGCTTTTCTTGTAGTCTCAACTACTGTTCTTTCACCTTGAATATCAGCCAAGGTGAGCAATCAATTTCTTTATCTGACCACATCAGCTACTACTGCTTGTCATGTGTATTTTTCTGCTTTCCGTCCCCTTTTTCTCCACGTATTACGGAGCTTTGACAAAGGGTTGATCCATTTCCTAGAGCTTCGCGCCCTAAATGTCTTCCATGAAGATTCACGGTTCATACTTCTTATACGTCAGAAGTTAGCAACAATTAGGTTATATATGTATAATAACAACTATATACACCTAACTATGCATCATGTCTACTATCTCAGGGTTTAAGTCCAGGAATCTACTCTATAGACACCTAGTTCACTTAAACCACGGCTCTGATACCAACTTGTAACACCCGGCTTTTAAAACAAAAACACCCCTGAAAATTTTTTTCATTTTAAACAAAGGTTTCAATACATAAAACCATAACAAAGGGGTATATTTTAATAAAAACGGGTACAACTGTATCAAGGAGAGTATAAAATACCATGTCTCCTTTAAAGCCGGGCTGCTACTGACAGCATCTATGAGTCCCACTTCAAAGTCACGGACTCTATCTTGTCCCCTATCAGTATCATGCTAACCTGCAGGGACAGTAACAAATATCGTGAGCTATAAAGCTCAGTGAGTAATCAAATCTGCAAATAACATGTATCAAAATACAATCATATAACTGTCTGGATTTCGAATCCAAACTCCTAGCCTTACTAGCTGACCATATATACTCTAGGATTTCACATCCTATTCTGTAGCCCTACAGGCTGAATCATAGTGACCTGTAATTAACAAGCCACGTTAGTTATTTGCATCTATAATCATGTCTAACCATTTCTGTCCCATATTTCTTAGTCACAATGGACTGCATCATATATCATGGCTAAATAAGCCGCACCCTGTGTCATAGCTATATAAGCTGCACCAAAACATTATCAGTATATAATTCATAGCCCGCAGGCCGCACTAGCTGGGTTTAATAACCCGATATCATAGCCAAAAGGCCGCACCATGTACCTGTAACAAAATCATAGCCAAAAAGGCCGCACCAAATATCATAGCCCGAAGACCGCATCGGAGACATAGCCCGAAGGCCGCACCGGAGTCATAGCCCGAAGGCCGCACCCATTGGATATAGCATCCAGAATTAGTTATGGCTCACAGGAAAATCCCGCTGTTGCCTAGACTCACGGCTGGTTCCGGTCTTGTCTATATAAGTTTCATTGACTCACGGCTGGTTCCGGTATTGTCATTTCATTTTATTGACTCACGGCTGGTTCCGGTATTGTCATTTCATTTTATTGACTCACGGCTGGTTCCGGTCTTGTCATTTCATTTTATTGACTCACGGCTGGTTCCGGTATTGTCATTTCATTTTATTGACTCACGGCTGGTTCCGGTCTTGTCATTTCATAGTGTAAATATATATGTATTGACTCACAGCTCCGTTCTTGTCATCGTAATGACTCACGACTTATCTGGTATTGTCTTTTACATATATTTTACACTTGTCATTTTCGTCCCCCGAAGCCGTTTCAACCTGTACAAATCAATCATCATATATCACATATGATATCAGTGAGATTACTCACCTGGATACTAGCTGCGTTTCAATTTCGGTTGTTTCTTGCCTTTGCGTGCACCACAACCATTTTGTCACATACCTATATTTTCATTTATATACCAAATGATAATAGGTTAATAATCTTTCCAATTGACTCTAATACACTAGAGTTCAATACAATATTATTACAAACAATGCCTAGTTAATAAACTTTCCGTTTACTAACTTTTTATAAATTTTACTATTCACCGAGGCATTCGAATCGATCTACAGTGCCCCCGAGGGGTCGAAAACTCAACTTAATAATTTTCCCAAACTTTTCAGACCATAACGAGCCTATGGTCCAAATTTGAGCTAAAACGGACAAGCCAAACGAAAGTTAGCGAGTCGGAAGTCCCCTGCCTGGCCCCTGCTTGGAGGCGCACTGCGCCAGGTATCAGGCGCACTGCGCCTGGGCGCACCCCGCCCTGATCCTGGGCGCACTGCGCCCTGCGCCTGGGCAGACCCCCTGGACAGTCGCGATTTATGCACTGTAGCAAGCAGTTTTGGACCATTAAGTCCTTAATCCAGTCCTTAATCGATTGGGGTTTGTTTCTAGGCTAAAACCTTATACTTTAACAAGGTTTTCAACCATTCAAAACAACTAAATCAATCAAAATGAAGAATTAGGGTTCTTAGTCCCAAAACCCCAAAACTTCAAATTCATCACTAATAGCAATCTACTTCCATTTTCTTTAGTTAAGTCTTTATTAGCATGACTTAATGGAAGTATTACATCAACTTAACAACATAATCATCACTGCAAATGCAGTTTTGAGTTGCTACAAAACTCATCAAGAAATAACAAGCTAGAACTTGAAGAACTAACCTTTCAAGCTTAGGAATCATCAATTCCAAGCCATAGTTCCAATTCCAATCTTCAATTCTTCAAGATTTCTCTAAGTATTGCAGAATTTGTGCAGAGAAATCTTCTCCCGTAGCTGCACACAATGGCCAGTCAAAGAGAGTCAACTCTCTCTATATATATCACAATTTTTTTACAATTTGGTCCCTAAGTTCATTTCTTGAACTTTTGGCCACAAAATCAAGTTTTATTACAATAAAACTTTCATTTCTTACATTTTTGCCACAACCAACAATATTTTTCATATTTGGTCTTTTACATGGTCAAATGACCAAAATACCCTTTTTCGGTAAAACGACCCAAATTCAGTTTTTATAACATTTTAAGTCCAAAACTCAAAATATTATTTTAACTAAATCCTTTTCCGTCCAAAAGACCAATTTACCCTTCCAAGGTAAAATGACCAATTTGCCCTTTTATAATAATTATATAATAAAACACGTCTTGGCGTTACACATAGTGGTTCGTGGCCATTATTGCTTTGTCTTCTTCGGTCTTTGGGGATTACTTCTTTGAGAGTCGCATATGACTCCCAATGCTCATTCCCAAAATCAGCTTAGCTATGTCTAAGCTCTTCATCTCGAACTCTCTAACCAACAGCTTCTTAAGCATGTTGAACTTCTGTATGTCAGACCCTACAACCAACATACCATCAACATAAAAGTAGGAGGATGATGAATGACAACTGGAACTTCTTCAGGTAACAATAGTGATCACTCTCCTTTTGGCTGTAATTGTTCCTCTTCATGAAGCTATCAAACTTCAAGTACCACTGTCTTGGAGCTTGCTACAATCCATACAGGTTTTTCTTCAACTTGCACACCAGGTTTTCCTTTCCAACAACTTGAAAACCTTCGGGTTGTGCCATGTAGATGTCTTCATCAAGGTCTCCATGCAAGAACGCATTCTTCACGTCAAGTAGTTCAATATGAAAATCTTCGGATGCCACGATACTGAGGCCTGTTCTGATTATAGTCATCTTCACAACAAGAGAGAAGATTTCATCGTAGTCAATCCCCTCCTTCAGTTGGAATCCCTTCACCACCCCATCAGCTTTTTTCTTGACCCTGAATATCCACATGGTGGTCAATGCCTTCTTCTTTGTTGGTAACTTGACAAGAGACCAAGTCTCGTTCTTGTCAAGTGAGCGCAACTCATCCTCTATGGCCTTCTTCTACTGTATGGATTCCTTCATCCTCAAGGCCTCTGGATAAGTCTATGGCTCTCCGTTTTCGATCAGTAGCAAGTAAGTCAATGTTGGGTACTGAACCGAAGGTCTTCTCTCCCGAGTGGACCAATGAAGGATGCTTCCAGCTGCAGCACCTGATCCTTCATCTTCATCATTTGAGGAGTCGTTGTTCGAGGCTAAATTGCTCCTCGACTCACTCCTACTCAAACCGGAGTTTTCAGATGTCTCTTTTTTTCCCACTGCTTTCGGCCACTCTGCCTTCTTCTACAGTACCAAAGCGCACTGCAAGGTCTTCGTCCGAAATATCAACATCTATTTCAACTTTCTTCGGTTCGGATCTTCTACTTTGGTCCAAAGTATCTATGAACATATCCTTGTATAAAGCACCTTCATTGAATGTCACATCCTGACTCTTGACAAGCCTATGATTTTGGTTGTCCCAGAAGCAGTACCCCATGTCATTTAATTCGTACCCTGTAAAGAAGCACTTTTTAGCCTTCGCCTCTAGCTTATCCTTCCCCTGTCCTTAACTTTATCATATAATACACATCCGAAGACTCTCAAATGACTGAGGGTTATCTCATGACCTCGCCATTCCTCTTCTGGAATCTTGAACCATATGGGGATCGAGGGTCCTTTGTTGATTAGGTAGGCTGTTGTATTAACGACATCTGCCCAGAACATTTTTGGTAGCCCCACATGCAATCTCATGCTCTTCTCCCTTTCATTCAATGTCCTGTTCATTCATTCAGTGACTCCATTCTGTTGAGGTCTCTCCGGGACCGTCCTCAACATTCAAATCCCATGCTCAGCGTCGTAATCAACAAACTGCCGACTATTATATTTGCCCTCACTATCTGACTTTAGGCATTTACTTTGAAGTTAGTCTCAACATCTACAACAGTCTTCTACTTCTTGAAGGTGGTGAAGACTTTAGATTTATTCTTCAGAAAATAAATCCATACTTTCCTCATGAATCGTCAATAAATGTGACGTAGTACATTGAACCTTTTGCTGATCAAACCGAAGTTGGGCTAAACACGTCCGAATGAACGAGTTCCACTTTCTGCTATTTCAAAACTTGTCCCACCTTAGAAAAGATGACATTCTTTTGTTTGCAAAGGACATAAGGTTCAGAAAATTCCGGGGAAATTTCCGGGGTGACGTTCTTCACTTCAGGAAATTTCCCTTTGGATTCCAATATCTTCATCCCCTTCTCACTCATATGACCAAGCCTTTGGTGTCATAGAGTGGAAGTCTTCATTTCTTCAACCGCAGTGTTTGCCTCACCTGCAGAGGTCTAAACCATGTACAAGGTTCCTCACTTCTAGCCTCTGGAAACAATCATGTTCCCTTTTGTCATTTCCACTGGTGATTGCCGAACTCGATGTGGTGCCCTCATCATCCAACTACCCTACACATATCACCATCCGCTTGAGATCTGAATTAAACTTGACATTCTTCAAAGCCCACTTAGTACCTAAGCTCGTCCGGAGGACAACATCCCCCACTCCGGTATTCGCAAGCCTAACCTTACCATTATAATGCCTGAAGTTCTACATTACGTTTCTGCAATGGCTCGCATGGAATGAAGCACTTGAGTCCATAATCCATGACTCCACCAAACTCTCTACACAATTGATAAATGCGTCACCACAGTCTTCTGCTACATTCACCTCCTTCCTCGCATCGCTTGTAGAGAGCTTCAGACACTGATTTTTAAATTGTACATTTTCTTTGCAGTTCTTGCAGAAAATATCATTTTTACTTCTAGAACTTCCTCTCATCCTTGATTTACTTATTCCTTTGCGACCACCATCTCCTCGATTGGCCCTTCTTTCTCGTTTTTTTTTTGCTCAGCAGACTGCTAAAGCATTCCCCTGCAATCCTTCTACATATGTGCTCTCGAAGGATCAAATCGCGAATGCCCTTGAACATGAGCTTCTACGTATCGGATGCCCTTGCTCAGCAGACTGTAGTCACCTTACTGGACCAGCTCGCTGGAAGCGAAGATAACAACAACAACAACAACAACAACAATGCCTAGACTTCGTCTTCAAAGCTAATATCAATCGATATCAATCTCGATATGATTGAATTGAACTCATTAACGTGGTCTGTCACAGACCCACCTTCTTTCATCTTCATGTTGACCAACTACCTAATTAAGAACACCTTGTTCCCAGCTGAGGGTTTCTCATTTATGTTAGACAAGGCTTTGATCTAGTCATACATTGTCCTCTCATTGACAATATTGTAAGCAACGTTCTTCGTCAATGACAACTATACAACTCCAAGGGCCTGTCGATATAACATATCACATTCCTCCTGCTTCATGCATTCAGGTTTCTCACAGATCATGGGCACGTGTAGCTTCTTTTGGTACAAGTAATCTTCTATCTGAATTCTCTAGAAGCCAAAATCATAACCTTTAAACCTATCGTCCTTAATTTTTCCTTCTTCAGTCGTAGCTCTGATACGAGTTTGTTGGGACTAACGACTTCGAAAAGGTGCACAAACTACATGATTTGATCACGACTGATAAGAATAATAAGAAGAACACCAACAAAACAAAGAACACAAGGATTTAATTGGTTCACTCGATCTAGATTATCAAGTTATGTGTAAGACCCATTTTTCATTTTGAGATGCTTACTAAGGTAAGTAGAGTTATTACCTTATAACCGGTGTGGTCTTACATATGAGTTGTTTAGAGATGTGTTAATCTAAAGTTATAATTAGCCTAATCAAGTTGTAGAACTTTTCCTTAGCTTTCTAAGCATATAAGGATTGTTAAAAACGGATAAGAAACGAGAAAGTTACGATCGAAAAACCAAGTGAAATTTCCAGATTCACACGGGGGCGTGTAGATTCCACACGGGGTCGTGTAGAATCATGCAGTGAGCCAAAATTGAGTTCCAGACTTGCACGGGTCGTGTAGATTCTACACGGGGTCGTGTAGAATCGTGCAGTAGCAAATAATAGAAGAGGTGGATCCACACGGGGTCGTGTAGAATCCACACGGGGTCGTGTGGACCTGACAGACCCTTTAAATGTGCAGAAAATGCTCATTACGGGAAAAACATTTCCTTTTCGACCTTGAGAGCTCCAAATGGCGATTTTGGGTCAAATTGAAGCTGGAGAATCGTAGGGAAACATGGGGAGATGCGGATCTAATCCCGTACACGCGTTCTTGCTTGCTAATTCGTCGAGGTGAGTGATCTCTTCGGTTTGGGGTTTTTGAAACCCTAACTTTGATTTCGTGATTTCGTTATATATTGTTATATATGTTGATAGTAGATTGTTAGTGGATGCCTTTAGAGTTATTGGTGAGAGTATTGTCGAGTTTCTACGGTTGAATGAGTAGAACCGCGGAATTGGGGGTTTCGGTAAATATAGTGTTGATATTTACCGTTTATACTCCTTTTTCCTCTTTTGATTTGTACATCTTTGAGATAGATGTTGTTGAAATGATTGTGGATGTTGGAAAATTGATTTAGACTATGGTGATATAACCATGTCTAGTGAATAGGAGCCCGATACGCGTAATTTGGGGGTTCCAAATACTGAGTTGACATCAGGTGAGTAACTATAATTCATTCTTATGATTAAATTGTGAATTTACAGGTTACTATTGATTTTAAATTGGTTGAGATAGCCAAGTTATAATTGAGAAACATGTGATTTAACATACGAGAATGAGATTTTGAGTGTGATTTAGATTGAGATTATGTTTCTATGAGAAATAGGAGTTATATCTTGTTGTAGGTAATACATATGTATATACGTGTGTGTTATATTGATATTGAAATAAATTAGAGTCGAAATGGTTTTGTTACCGGTGGATAACAAGAGATGAGTTGGATTTCATATCGAGTATAAGAGTAGAGTATATGATGTAGCGGTGAGTTAATGAGTCTTTGAGTTTGATTGCTACAACCATGATGGGTGTTATAATTGAGTATACTTGATGGTGAAATGAGTATATGCGAGTGTGTGTGTAATTGAGTTTATGAGTAGTATCACTTGTGATACTTATTATTGATTTGATATTATTACTAATTAGCTGGTGTTTGTAAAGCTAATATGTTAGTAGATTTCAGAGTTGAGAGAAGATGGATTTGCTAATGAGATTAGCAAAAGACAATGATGAGGATGTTATTGAGAAAGATTTATGGAGTGTGATTAAGATTACTCACTAAGCTTTATAAGCTTACACTTGAGTTGTTTGTTGTTTTGCAGGTATCTGTAGCAGTGATAGGGGAAGGCATGTGATAAAGAGAGATGGACAACTCAGAGCATGTCCTTTAGTTGTGTTAGGTTTATTTGTAATGCCTGGTCAAATTTTAAGGACCTTTTATGTAATTAATGTTTCATAACATCTTGTTTTTCCTGGGTTGAGTGCAAGTATACCCATTTTTAATGTATAATTGTTTGCAAAATTTTGGGTGTACTTTGTATGAGAAACCGGGCGTTACAAGTTGGTATCAGAGCATGGTTTAAGCGAACTAGGTCTTTGAGTGTAGAGTCCTAGACTTGAACCGAGTAGAGAGAGAGCCCCTATCACATGCTTGGAAAAGATACGGCTGCAGATATTAGTGTATGAGTTAAGTATAACTATTCTGTTATATTATTATTTGTTGTTTTCTGTCTGTAAATACAGATATGGAGTCAGATGAAGGATGAGTTGAGAAATTGGTAAGAGCCAGTTGGACCAATAGTGGATGATGAGACGAGATTTTGGCTGATATGAGATATTAACCAACGAGAAGAAAAGAAATTCGGCTAATTATGAGATGTTAACTGAATATGAGATGAGATTCTGTTGATGGCGAATTTCCTGATGATGATGAGATGTTAAGATGAGATCCCGGTCGAGGCAAAATTCTAACTGATGATGAGAAAGAGTTTGAGCATATGTTGAGCATGAGCTAAGAGTTGAGATATGTGAGTGTAGCCGAGTACACTCAAGATTTGAGAACCGCGGTATGCAAGGTTCAACTAATGAGGAGACGAGATTTTGTTGCTATGAGGTATGCAAGTAATTTTACTTAACATGTTAGCTGTAACGTGTCGCGCGTGTTTAATTGTTGATAATACATGTAATAGAATATGTATAAAATATGTAGACACATAAAAGATCAATTGAGATTACATGTGTTAGAGAATTGTGGTTATAAAGTGTAGTAATCGGCATCGAGATGAGAATCTCGTGTCCATTTGAGGTAATGTTTACATATCACATAACGAGTGCTTTGTAATTGTATATAACTGAGATTATAAGTGGTTGCTTGACGAGTACTTAACAACCATAGAGAAGTGTGTATAAAGAGTATATACATGGTAAAAACAATATATATAAATTTTGATATTGTATATATAGTGTTTGTTGTTTCACAGATGTGACGAGACTTCTATATACGAGTACTTTGTGGTTGAGACCACATATTCTGTGGGACCACATATCGAGTAAGGTGGTTGAGACCACATATTCGGTGGGGTCACATATTGAGTAAATGTGATTGAGACCACATATTTGGTGGGGTCACATATTGAGTAAATGTGATCGAGACCACATATTTGGTGGGGTCACATATCGAGTAAATGTGATCGAGACCACATATTCGGTGGGGTCACATATTTGAGTAAATGTGATTGAGACCACATATTTGGTGGGGTCACATATTGAGTAAATGTGATTGAGACCACATATTTGGTGGGGTCACATATTGAGTAAATGTGATCGAGACCACATATTCGGTGGGGTCACATATTGAGTAAATGTGATCGAGACCACATAATTGGTGGGGTCACATATTGAGTAAACGTGATTGAGACCACATATTTGGTGGGGTCACATATTGAGTAAACGTGATTAAGACCACATATTTGGTGGGGTCACATATTGAGTAAAGGTGATTAAGACCACATATTTGGTGGGGTCACATATTGAGTAAACGTGGTTGAGACTACATATATTGTGGGACCACATAGCGAATAATCGTGGTGGAGACCACATATTTTATGGGGCCACGTATTGCGTAGTTGAGGTTAAGATCACATATTTTTGTGAGACCACATAACAAGTACCTTGTGGTTGGAGTAATGAAAATTGTTATGACTCAAACAAAAGGAGGAGTGACGGTGAGTCTATATTACTCGAGACCGTAGCGGAGACTCGCTAGAGTCAAAGAGGAGATGGATTTAAATCGGAGAATGGTACGAGGTACCATGATATGATCAGAGGACGGTCCGAGATATCGTGAGATAGTGTTGAATGATGAGACCAAAGGATGGTACGAGGTACCAAGAGTTGAGGCAGAGTGGTGCTTTAGTGGTTGTGCTTGTGTGTAAACAGGCATGTACTTTATGATGATGCAGAGTAATGAGACATGTACTATCCTTGCGTGCGGATAGATATGAACGTAGCGGTAAGCTTGTATGGCTTGAAACCTACGGGTTGAGAAGAGGACGAATCAGAGGCCGAGTAACATTATAGAGGTATTGTGAGATAATACAGCGAGTAATACTGTTGAGAAATTGTTGATGTGAGTAAGTACATCTGTTATGTACTCGTGTTGAGAATGTGTGAGATTTCTTGTATGTTGAACGAGATAGAGTTTTATAAATACATAATGAAAAGATGTGAGTTAAAAGAAGGAGTAAAGTAATTGTGTTCGTGATTGATAGGATTCGTTCCTTAGCAATCAAACCAATTACTACCAATGAGATAAATATGTGGGTGTCGAGATGACAAAACTATTTATTCGTATGAGACGATGGATAGTGGATTTTGCTATAATAATCTGAGTTACTTTCTTGAGATTAATGAATTAATCGGATAATGAGATATGATCTCATTGTAGGGATTGCAGTGTCAAATTTTATTATTTTGAGCCATGTGTAGAGATTTTGGTGAGTTGTATATTGGGTGAAAAACCTAAAATGTGTGCTGAGGTGGGAGTAGAGATAAATGAGCTTTTGGAGAAGTTATAATCAGTTGTAGTGATGAGACAACTGAAACGGATCTTGTGTGACCAAAGTGTCGAGAGTTAAATAACAATTTCAGAGGAGGCGTGAGTGAAACTCGATATAGTTTCTAATATTCATGAGTTGTGTTGATGAGGAGTTAAAAATTGACAGGTTGCAATTAGAGGAGTAAATTGAGAGAGAATGAGTATTGGAATCAGTGGGACCGTTTTCCTTATTGAAGGATGGTACAATGAGAATGTGGCTTGATGTGAGTCATAAATATGAATGTATGCAAATAATGATAGTGATTTGAGTATCACTTGAAGAGTAAGGTGAGATATTTTGATGTCGACGAAGCTACAACGAAGGGTGCGCTATAAAAGAGTGAGTACTTGCCTACGTGGCAATGATGATAGCCAATATAGCTATAGAGATCATCTTATGAGACTGATGATGGGCGTTAATTATATTATGAGTAAATGAGATATGACAATATGTACATGTCATATGAGATGACGAAAGGATAATATCATTATCATAAGTGATGTGTGATTGTGGTGGTGAGGTGGTTGTATAGACCATACCTATTCTAAGAGATTCCGAGGACGGAATCTTTTGAAGGAGGAGAGAACTTGTAAGACCCATTTTTCATTTTGAGATGCTTACTAAGGTAAGTAGAGTTATTACCTTATAACCGGTGTGGTCTTACATATGAGTTGTTTAGAGATGTGTTAATCTAAAGTTATAATTAGCCTAATCAAGTTGTAGAACTTTTCCTTAGCTTTCTAAGCATATAAGGATTGTTAAAAACGGATAAGAAACGAGAAAGTTACGATCGAAAAACCAAGTGAAATTTCCAGATTCACACGGGGGCGTGTAGATTCCACACGGGGTCGTGTAGAATCATGCAGTGAGCCAAAATTGAGTTCCAGACTTGCACGGGTCGTGTAGATTCTACACGGGGTCGTGTAGAATCGTGCAGTAGCAAATAATAGAAGAGGTGGATCCACACGGGGTCGTGTAGAATCCACACGGGGTCGTGTGGACCTGACAGACCCTTTAAATGTGCAGAAAATGCTCATTACGGGAAAAACATTTCCTTTTCGACCTTGAGAGCTCCAAATGGCGATTTTGGGTCAAATTGAAGCTGGAGAATCGTAGGGAAACATGGGGAGATGCGGATCTAATCCCGTACACGCGTTCTTGCTTGCTAATTCGTCGAGGTGAGTGATCTCTTCGGTTTGGGGTTTTTGAAACCCTAACTTTGATTTCGTGATTTCGTTATATATTGTTATATATGTTGATAGTAGATTGTTAGTGGATGCCTTTAGAGTTATTGGTGAGAGTATTGTCGAGTTTCTACGGTTGAATGAGTAGAACCGCGGAATTGGGGGTTTCGGTAAATATAGTGTTGATATTTACCGTTTATACTCCTTTTTCCTCTTTTGATTTGTACATCTTTGAGATAGATGTTGTTGAAATGATTGTGGATGTTGGAAAATTGATTTAGACTATGGTGATATAACCATGTCTAGTGAATAGGAGCCCGATACGCGTAATTTGGGGGTTCCAAATACTGAGTTGACATCAGGTGAGTAACTATAATTCATTCTTATGATTAAATTGTGAATTTACAGGTTACTATTGATTTTAAATTGGTTGAGATAGCCAAGTTATAATTGAGAAACATGTGATTTAACATACGAGAATGAGATTTTGAGTGTGATTTAGATTGAGATTATGTTTCTATGAGAAATAGGAGTTATATCTTGTTGTAGGTAATACATATGTATATACGTGTGTGTTATATTGATATTGAAATAAATTAGAGTCGAAATGGTTTTGTTACCGGTGGATAACAAGAGATGAGTTGGATTTCATATCGAGTATAAGAGTAGAGTATATGATGTAGCGGTGAGTTAATGAGTCTTTGAGTTTGATTGCTACAACCATGATGGGTGTTATAATTGAGTATACTTGATGGTGAAATGAGTATATGCGAGTGTGTGTGTAATTGAGTTTATGAGTAGTATCACTTGTGATACTTATTATTGATTTGATATTATTACTAATTAGCTGGTGTTTGTAAAGCTAATATGTTAGTAGATTTCAGAGTTGAGAGAAGATGGATTTGCTAATGAGATTAGCAAAAGACAATGATGAGGATGTTATTGAGAAAGATTTATGGAGTGTGATTAAGATTACTCACTAAGCTTTATAAGCTTACACTTGAGTTGTTTGTTGTTTTGCAGGTATCTGTAGCAGTGATAGGGGAAGGCATGTGATAAAGAGAGATGGACAACTCAGAGCATGTCCTTTAGTTGTGTTAGGTTTATTTGTAATGCCTGGTCAAATTTTAAGGACCTTTTATGTAATTAATGTTTCATAACATCTTGTTTTTCCTGGGTTGAGTGCAAGTATACCCATTTTTAATGTATAATTGTTTGCAAAATTTTGGGTGTACTTTGTAAGAGAAACTGGGCGTTACATTATGTCCACTGTAGGAACTAGAGAGTATCTTATTTATGAGTTGAATGCTAAAAAAATGTTATATAAATATCTACTGCACTCATGCTCTTGATGTTCTCATTGTTACAAGCCAAGATGGTATATTTATATTGGGTAAAGAAGATCTTATGAGATGAAGGCAAATCTTCTAGCTTTTTCTTTCGCAATAGACCAGCTGATGTGATAATAAATGGAACATGCAGGACAGACCAACTTTATGACAACAATCGGACTTGGAAACTTGTGCCAATAAGACACTTTGTTTCGGAAGCAGCTACTCCCTTGCATCGGTCCTGCCGACTTCGGTTCTAATCGAATTGAAGATACACTAAAATAACACATTTTGGGTAAAATGTACCCAATCGTGATACTACTTTAAGTCTGTCGATTCGCTTCGGATCACCCAACCGAGGTGAAGAACATTCCTCGGAAGGGGAGTATTGATCCGTCCAAAACTCAACCTTCCAACCACACTGGCAGGCTTGCCACGGTTCCTGGTTGCTTCGGACTACTGATCTTCTTCGGCCCGTAATTTCTTCCTTGGTTCGGATTAGACTCCACAAACTTAACCGTGTTAACTTTGTTCTTTTTATTTTTGTTTGGGGTTTGATTTGATTAGATTCATAGGAAAATGGTTGCATATGTTTAATTAGATTATAGATTTGTCGATTTTTGTTTATGATTCTTCACAATATAGATGAAGGAGATAAAAGATAAAAAAAATACAATGTCAGGTCCGTCCTCATGTTCCGAATCCATTAAGTTTGGTCCATTCAGCCTTTACTATCCATATGGATCCATTAAGTTCCTATAAAGTGATGAAAAATGCCCCTCTTTATGCCTTTTATGTGTTTTTCTTTTGACATATTTACTAATTTCAGATACCATTTCTATAAAAACATGAAAAAGCCCTAAAGGCCTATCGGGCAACAACCCTCACTGATGTTGGGTTGAAGCTCCCCACTCTTGTCACCTCCGACGCTGACGCCAATGTTGGAACCCACTGTAGGCCAGCGCCTCTTTTAAACCTTACCACCTCCCTCCTTCTCGCACCACTGTTAATTAAACATCTGCCTCCCTCTTCTCCTACCACTACATCCCCTAAACCTTTCCCAATCATCATCTGCAACGATGATTCTCTCCCCCACCCTCTATTTCTTTCTGGCCCCTGATAACGACGATGATTCATTCCTCTTTTCTCTATGTTTTCTGCAGACAACAACAATCACTCTCCCCTGTCTCGATCTCATATGTAACTCCATTGGCGGTGATGATGGATCGGTGACGGTAGTGGTGGAGCCAGTTTCACTAAATCGTAAGTTCAAAAGAGGGAGTGGGTGGTGTAGGTAAGGTCATTTTATTTTATTAAAAAAAAGAAATAAATAACAAGAAAGGACAAAAACATAAAAGACAAAAGTAGGGATATAATTATCATTTTTTACGCGCATCTAGCGGAGGTTTATGGACAACAAGTTAAGAGACTAAAACTAATAGACTTTAAAACCATGGTGGTCTTTGACATCAATTTTCTAAAATAAGACCAGAACCGTACAAACATGCATACCCTGAGATAAAAACTCCAATTTACTCTAATAGTAATAATAATAATAATTTCTCATTATATTTATGCCAATGTCATTTTGTTTCTCTCTTAATCAATAGAAATAATAAAATCAAAGGCCACGTCTGAAAAAAAAAAAAGAAGACAATCTTGTTCCTTGTTATGTTAACCTGCAATACAGGATTATAGTGGTTGTAGTGGAAACCTTTTTCTAAAAATAATAGCTTATGACAAAAACAAAATATTAGTTAAACCATAAAAAGCAAAGTTTTTACATGTCCTATCCTTTTACATGAACTAAACAATCATATCAAAAAATTAAGACGATCAAAGGATCAAATATTAAGAAAATAAATATTTTCAAGGACAATCCATGTTAGAATTCAAAGAGAATAGGTTTGTATAAAAAACTACACGATCACAAGGATAAAATTGTAATTTACCCATAAGCTCAACTTAAAATTCTATGGAGAATAGGAGACATTGATGCATTTACTTATAGGCTGTGAATAAGATATTATAGGCGTGTTCGGAAAAATTAGCTGTTAGCTGGTAGTGGTTAGCTGTAAGCGGTTAGTGGTTAGCTGGAAGCTGGTAGCGGTTAGCGGTTAGCTGGTAGCTGTGATTTTTATTACTGTAGAAGTGTTCGGCAAAAGCAGCTGTTAGGTTTTAAAAGTGTAAAATAATATAAAAATCAAAAGTCAAACGCTAAACGCTCTCAAAAGCTACATGAAATAGCTTTTGGATTATGAACGTTTTGTTAAAAGTAAAAGCTAAAAGCTCTTGCTGCCGAACAAGGTTTTTTTATTTTTTCGAACGTTTCCCTGAAAGCTAAACGCTAAACGCTCCTAAAAGCTCTCAAACGCTGCATGCCGAACACGCCCTATATATTTTTACGAGACGTGTAGATTATTAGAAAATTGGCAAATACACAAGTACATCACTACATTTCCGTAACTTCTTATTGCATAAATGTAAACAAAAGATATTAATCTCAAAATTAATTCTCATAAGTCATAATCATACTAACTATCAACTATGTATCTTACATAAATTATTAATAATATTAAATTTTCCACGTTTAAAAAATAGTAAATTATCTACTTTTTCTAGCTAAATTGCTCCCTTTCTTCTGTGTCAAAAAGTAAATTTATATGTTAAACGACTGTATTAAAAATTTAAAATCAAAGAAAACATGATTCATTAGTATTACTACAAAAATATAATCCAAACATTAAGATATGTAATTAGAAGTATATAAGAATATAAGAAATTCACTATCTTTATTTCAAATCAAGATCAATTATTTTGCAACTTATGTGTGAAACAAAGCAAATCATTTTGGTCCCACCAACCCATCAAACCATTTTTCGATTGTCAGGATAATTTATAATTTGATAACCCCACAAATATATCTATCTGTGTTACCACAAAATATTTAATATAAAACATAATATAATATGATAGTTGACTTGATATTTTAAGTTATATTCATAATTATACCTTAGTGTATACAAACGAAATATTATATTTTATAGTTTTTGAATAAAATAATATTGTATTTTACTATGCTTTGTCTCTACAATTTCTCTTTCATCAGTAGTATTAAAAACACTTTTCGTAAACTCTCCTTGTTCCCAAAAAGGAATCACAGCTTCTTGCAAAAAAGTTGCAACATGCAATTTAAACCAAAAACGGGGCTTTCAAATGGGTTTGAATTTTTTCCAAAGTGATAAAACTATTATTCTTTCGAATAAACTCGGACAGAAAGAGATTTTGAAGATAAAATAATCGATTTTATATAAAACTGATTTTGAGGATACAATAATTGATTTTATATAACTTGTTTTGGATCGGACTATAACCGGATTGGAAAAAACTGATTTGAGAACCGGATAAAAAACGATATTTATTATGTTGACTTTGATTATGTAAATACAAAAAGGATATGCAACAATTATCAACTCGTACCAAAAAATATGTTTTTTAATATATTTGTTTATGAATACAAGAGAAAAAGGAAAATACATTAAATAAATATAGCAGTAGTCCTTGTCATTTAGATATGAGAAAATCACTTATAAGGGTAATTATGTTTCAAAATATTCAAAAAACACCATCCAAGTTTGGTTTGTTCAAAAAACACCATCCAAGTAAAGCCTTTGTACAAAAAACGCCATCCAAGTAAGGTCTTTGTACAAAAAACACCAACGAACTACATGTTTTGTTTAAATTTTACCCGATGTTAACCGGCTTTTGCAGGTTAAACTGTTCATCTGTTATTACGCCATGTCACTAAATATTAGGCCAAGTCATCCTTTAACCTGCAAGATCCGGTTACCATCGGGTAAAATTTGAACAAAACATGTTGTTCGTTGGTGTTTTTTGTACAAAAGCCTTACTTGGATGGTGTTTTTTGTACAAAGGTCTTACTTGGATGATGTTTTTTGAACAGACCAAACTTGGATGGTGTTTTTTGAACAGTTTTAAAACATAATTACCCTTATAAGTCATTTTCCCTTTAGATATTGGCTATATCTACCTCTAAAAGTGGGGCCGATATCCTCATTGCTTCTTTTTCGGTTTGTATTTTCTTGTTCGATTGTTTCAATTTCGTTATCGAGGTATATCTTAGATTTTGCATCCATTCTACATCATGTTTTTTTCAAAGTAAAGACATGCTTCTATCAATAAGAGGTGAGTTATGACTTATGATTATATCCGCGATATTGTTCTGCTGCAAACAAGAAAGTTTATTTTTAAACAAACATACAACAAATAAAAAATATGACACATGTAAGTAATAACGGTAACATATGCATCAATCTTATGTCTTTTTTTTTTTTTTTGTCAATATGCAGGAAAATATGCTCATTTCTAGGGATAAATAATCACATAGAGGCTTGGCTCCCGCTAGTTTTGTCACAAACTGTTGAGATTTGTTTGAAGTTAGTTAGTCTAGATAGACTTCATCTATTTTATAATATGTGTTAATAGGGATAGATAGGAGGATAGATTTTATCTTATGTTCATCCTATAAATATTGTATCCCATCATTCAAGTTACGAAATAATAAAAACAATTCAATCTTTAAGATGGTATCTGAGCCTCCTTACGATCTGAAACCTAAAAAAACCCCTAAACGCTCTTCTCTCTAGATCGATCCCCTCTAATTCCTCAAGATATTCAACCATGACCGGCGAAACACCTGGAGAGTCAAGCAAAATAGGTGAAAATCCACCTGTGATCATTCAAGCAGAAGGCACGTTTAATGCAGGAATCGTTCTTAACGAATCAAAGTATGATGTTTGGTCTGAATTAATGGAGATGCACTTGGCAGAAAGAGAGAAACTCTCTTATATCCAGGGAAAAACACGTCCACCCAAAGAAACTGACGAAGGATATGAGAAGTTGTAAGCGGACAATCAGAAGGTAAAACGATGGCTACTCATGTCGATGAAACCAGAGATAATGAAGAGGTACATGCGTTTATCATCTGTATATGAAATCTGGAATGCAGTCTCGAAGACATTCTATGATGGAAGTGACGAGTTGCAAGTTTTTACATTGACTCAGAAGGCTTTCACATCAAAACAAAACGGTAAGCCACTTTCTGAATATTATGGAAAACTCACTGAGAAATTTCTCGAACTTGATCATCACGATAAGGTGGTCATGAAAGACCCAGAGGATGTTACAGCTTATCGAGGGGTAATTGATAGGCTACGAGTCCATATTTTCCTTGCTGGTTTAGATCCTGTTTTCGAACAGATTCGAGGTGAAATCCTTCGCAAAGATCCAATTCCAGAATTGGAAGAATGTTATGCACTCATTCGGAGAGAAGTCACACGTCATACTACACTTAAAGGAGACTCCGATAACGTAGACGCCTCTATAATGATAATGCGCCAACCACCAAGATCAAATCAAATTGGCAAAAGCTCTCTCAAGTGTACTCATTGCAACAAAACCGGTCATAACAAGGCTGGGTCTTTCGAGCTCGTGGGGTATCCAGATTAGTGGGAGAACAACTGTGAAACTCGAAGAAAGAATACTAAGAGAGGATCCACAATGACTGTCGCTGAAGTACCAGCTAATATAGAAAGTCAAGGCTCTAAGCTTGACGTGCACGCAGAGGTCGTCATGCGGTCAAAAATAAGAGATAACCTAACATTCACTAGTATAGTGGAGTCAGGGTCGATCCACAGGAGCTACGTGGTTAGCCTAGATGAGAGATTACCAACTAATAGTGTCACAGCTATAGTCGGAGGAACTAATTTCTATCTTACTACCTCAAAACAATATTCAAACACTCAAGCCAAGCTTAGCCAAGCTCAAATGACCTAGTTACTTTCTGAACTCAGAAGTACATCTCTGGATCAGAAGCAATTAAAGGCATTCAAACTAGCAAAACCAAGCAACGCATAAACTAGCTAATAACTAACAGTTCTATGGAACAGCTACTAGCCAATATTTAATGCTCAACCTAACCAAGTTAGCTACTGTTTTCAGTAAAGGAAAATAGTTCCAACCAGGTCCAAAACACAATCAAATAATCAAAACACAAACAAGCATCCAAAATATCGAAAAACCAATATTAAATGTAACCGAATGATTTCATTCACCAAAACCAAAATCCAATTACAAAATCAGAAACCAAACACTACTAAAAACAGAACCCTAAGCTGAATATCAATGGTTGTCAAACCCAAAGATTCAACTCAAAGCTTGCAAATGTTTAACTAAAATGAAATAAAATCTAAAACATGAAAATACCAAATGATGGCTGCTGAAATGGAATCCTCGAGTCAAAGAGCTTCTAGGTCGATGTTTACACCCGGTCTTTGCTAGGGTTTTCGGCTGGAAATGCCTCTATTTATAGTTGCAAATTTCCCGTGACTGCGCCGCGCATAAGTGAAATCCGCGGCGCGCGTACTTATCCATTCCCCGTTTTTTCGTCATTCAAATGTGTTCCACCGCCTTACGCCCGCGTCGCGCAGAAGATAAATCCGCGGCGCGCGTACGTGTTTCTTTGATTTTCCATTCTTTCCATACTTTTTCCTTTTGTACACCTTTAGTCCCTGTTTCTGTTCTTTTTCTCCAGACAAGTCCTGACACGAAAAGTGAGAATACCCATGCATATTTGATATAATTTCACCAAGAACAGGGCTCAACAACGCCTAAAATACTTGATATCACTAGGCGTTGTCAAACACCCCACACTTGTGCCTTGCTTGTCCCCAAGCAAGAGAGTTTTTAACAAATTATAATAGAGAATCGAACAATTTTTGACTGTGTTTAGTTTCAAAGTTTACTGCTCTTCGAGTTAGAATGGAATAGTTCGTGAAAACATAATTGAGTTGTTCTTTGGAATTCATGGCTTTCTAAAGAACCCTTGATCACAAACTTTCTGTCCACAATGAAGTGTACTTACTCGTTCAGATTCTAAAGGCCATTAAGGAATTGTCCATGACTTTCGATGTTGTCCGTGTAGCGAGCTTTTAGAAATACCATCCCAGACCAGACGATCTTAGGTGGTAAGGTGCGTAAGGTCCACCCATTTTAGACCTACCGGCTCGAACAACAAAGGCCACAGATTGACTTTTCCTTCCTAAATTCCAATCCTAAAACAGCTCAATCTTCTAAACTCGTAAAACTCAACTCATTTGACTAACTAATAGCATGATCACAACTAAACAATATTTCTTGAAAAATACTAATGCTATCACAATCACAAACCATTCATTTCAAAATTGCAATTTATTAAAAATTTTGAAAAAGTTGCTAAAAATTGAAAAATTGATCATTTCTGCAAAAAATTTCAAAAAAATATCTCTTTCGACCGTCCACACCCCACACTTAAAACCGTACAACGTCCCCATTGTACAAAAATTAATTCAAAACAAGGGAGAAAGAGTTACCCCTTTTTGGACGGTAGACTGCTTGGTACTCAATATCACAGGTATAATGCGTACAATCGGATCCCTGATTCATATGCTGGAGTTGTAGCGCTACAGTAAGACACGCCGGTGGTCAAAACAAGTGGAGGGGGCACGGTGACCCCATACTTGTCTGAGACAACTCCCTCTCAGATTGGTATATCATGCATCACTTAACAAATAAATTAAAAGCACACATGACAGAAAAAAAAATATACAGGTAGATGTGTTATGAGTTTATACATATATCCCAAAAAAAAATAAAAAGAAAGAAAGAACGAAAAAGTACATCAATCACTACCCGGTGGCCTGGAGGGTCCAGTCTCGTGATCGTGGGACCTGGCTGGGAATGGTCGGGGGCGCTGGCCCTGCGCTGATGCGATCTGAAGAAGTACCTCCCCGATCCACTCGAGCTGATCCTCGATCCGCGTGACTCTGGCCTCCAGCCGGCTGAGGGCTGGCGAGTCATCCTGCTGTGGCTGCGGCTGTGCCGGCTCTGGTGCTGCTGGCTCTGGTCTCCGGCGTCTCCTGCCGGGCTGGGCATATGCAGGCTGGGGTGCCTGAGGAAGCTCGGTCGGTGCCCGGATGTACTGCCCCGTGCGCTGCAGCTCAATGAGCCGCATCCTCTCCAGGGTGCGTGCTGTCGTGCGCGATGGAGGCAGAGCAGTCAATGAAGCTGCCACAGGGGCAGTGAGGATCCCATATGAGCGGGCCAGGCGGGTGATGAAGTACCCCCTGGCTAATGGACTGCTGGTGGAGGCGCCAGTCGCGTGGGTGGAGAGAGCAATCGCGAGGGCGTAGGGAAGATGGAGGAATCGGGACGGATCGAGGAGGATCCACAAATATGTCATATCATCGCCCGACACCTTCTCGCCCCCCTCCCGATGCATGATGGAGGTAGAGACGATCCGGTGCATGAGGCGGTGAAGTGGATCGCGTAGGTGGCTCTCCCTCGAGGTCCCCGCCTCGTACATCACATTGGACAGCGGTGTCCAAACCTCCATGTTGGGAGGGCGCTCCGGCTCCCCCTGAATGCATGACCCGAAGAATCGGGTGAAGTAACGGTGCTGGAGGTCCGCCGGAGTGTATAACCCCACTCGCCTCCCAAACTCCCGGAGGTTTCACTCCCTGTGTACACCTCCCAAACGAAAACACACCAGTCTGGAGCGTGGGTCCCCCGCCCGTGGTGCGAACTGGATAGTGGAGATGAACTCCAGTAGCAGCTCCGTGTAGACCACGTCCTCGTCCGTGGCCATAATCCTGTCCCAACCACGACAGGTGAACGATGCCTCCTCGTGGGTCCAGGTGCGGTGCAGAAACGGCTCGATCGCGTCCCAAAGCCCTGCATCCCTCAGGATGTCTCGGTCTATAACAGTCGCCTCGAGAACCCGGCGATGAATCAATGCATCCCGTCGCGAAATATACTCCACTGAACTGTCAAGTCCTGCGGGAAACTGAAGGAAGGCGTGGTCCAATCTGAACATCATCTGCAAAAGAAAATACAGCCGCAAAACACAAATTTTTTTTTGCAAAATCAGTCCCTTTTATTCCCCACCGCACCGCGGCGCGGCCCAAGAGCAAGGGCGCGGCGCGGCGTACGACTGTTGCCAAACCCCGAATCAAATCCTCATTTTAACCTGCTAAATCTCAATTTAATCATACCACAAGGTAGCCTAGGTGCCGATTAGCTCATATAGGGTGTCCATTTGGCAAAACAAACACCCTATAGGCTAGCATTAGTGATTCTAAGTTTTGAACTATTTTGGGGCAAATCACTAGAATTAACTACCTAATCGCTAGTTTTAACGAGTAATAGATAGTTAGAATGGCATACCTTGGTAGTGAGAACAAAATAGGCAAGAAAAATTGCAAGAAATTTTCGATCACCAGAGCTCCGAGTCGTGTGATTGAGTTGTGAGCCGCGGCTCACCGTATAAGGGCAAAAACCGTCTGATCGTTTCCCGCGGCACGCATTTCCCGTTTCCGCGACGCGCGTGTCGCCAAATCAACCCCTGCGCATCGAGTTGAGTTTCGAACCCGCGTCGCGCAATTCAAAAATCCGCGGCGCGGTCTTGAAGATTTCAAAACTTTTCACACGACCCCACACTTGTTTCAGACCACTAACACCTGCAAAAGATTGATGTATTTTCTAAATTAATCCTAAGAAATATAAAACCTACTTATGACATGATGGGTTGCCTCCCAACAAGCGCTAAGTTTAACGTCTTCAGCCAGACGTACTGCAGCTACGGTGGATCGTATGCCATTTGTTTCTGCTGCATTTCTACTTCCACCGTCCTTTCGCTGACCCACTGCCCCTCAAACTTTCCTGGGTCAAATGGCCTGTTGGTTCTCCTGTTGCTGCCCAGTTGCGGCTTTTTGATTAACTCCCGTAAATGCTTGGAGGTAGTTTTGAACCTCCAAGCTCGGTCCTTCCTTTTGCATCTCTTCAAAATCAAAGGCTTGACATGAAGCATGCCCAGTGCCGCTTCCAGTGGTTGTTTTGCATCTCGTTTGCTAGTGTCTCGCAGGCTATCTTCAGTTTGCAATTTTGGCTTGCAGAACCAATGAAAATTTTCCAGTTGATTAGGATCGGGAGGCATATTGTTGGTATACTCCCGAATGTCCTCATCGATGGTATTGATTACATCTAATCTTCCATTCATGAATGGATCATGAGTGGTGATAAAATCATGTTTATTGTTTTCAAATATCAATTCGTCAGCATCAACTTCTTGATCATCGTCCAACAGGTGGATTGGGACCAAGAGTGAGTGACTGGTTTGATCTGATGGTGGTACAAAGTCACCCATCATCAGATCCTTATTTTCAAATTTTTCAAAATTTTCAAAAATTACAGGGTCGGGGGTAATATTGTCATCTACACCCCCTTCCTCAATAATATCAAAAACTTCAACAATTTCGGGAGTCGTTGGGCTGGGGTCTGTACTGTCACTTACAGCCTCCTCCACAACATCCTCATCAATCAAATCGTCTGGTGATAGTATGGGTTCACACATCACCAGATCAACATTATTAATATTTTCAAAAACATCAAAAGCTGTTGAGTCAGAGGTAGCATTGTCACCTACAACCTCTTCCTCAACAACATTTTCGACCATCTCAGTGGTCTCTTGACTTTCCCACGGTGTATGCCCTTCCATCACATATTCAGGTGATGCAAGTTCACACACATTATTATTGGTATAAAAATCACTCGCCTCCGGTTCCGGCGAAGGTGGTGAACATTTCCAACTTTCCTCTAGCCTATCTAAAGAAGCTTGCACTTTTTCAAGAGCTTCAGCCTGGTTTTTCTGCTCGTGGTAGTTGTTATACATGAATACCCAAAGTTGGGCCAAAGTTACAGAATTCTCAGGCTGAGATGACTCCTCGGTCCGCCATCCATTGTCATCGAATGATCCATTATAACAATCATCCTCGTAATAGGTGTCGGCCGGATTTCCATAATCTTCATAATACTGATCCGAGTACATGTAATCACCCATTATAAGGATGTACACATACCAAAAATCAGCAAACAAAAATCAAACATAAAAATAAGAAACGAGTTCCTACTACTCACCTAACCTAAGCGCACAGCTCCCCGGCAACGGCACCAAAATTTGACGTGCACGCAGAGGTCGTCATGCGGTCAAAAATAAGAGATAACCTAACATTCACTAGTATAGTGGAATCAGGGTCGATCCACAGGAGCTACGTGGTTAGCCTAGATGAGAGATTACCAACTAATAGTGTCACAGCTATAGTCGGAGGAACTAATTTCTATCTTACTATCTCAAAACAATATTCAAACACTCAAGCCAAGCTTAGCCAAGCTCAAATGACCTAGTTACTTTCTGAACTCAGAAGTACATCTCTGGATCAGAAGCAATTGAAGGCATTCAAACTAGCAAAACCAAGCAACGCATAAACTAGCTAATAACTAACAGTTCTATGGAACAGCTACTAGCCAATATTTAATGCTCAACCTAACCAAGTTAGCTACTGTTTTCAGCAAAGGAAAACAGTTCCAACCAGGTCCAAAACACAATCCAAACACAATCAAATAATCAAAACACAAACAAGCATCCAAAATATCGAAAAACCAATATTAAATGTAACCGAATGATTTCATTCACCAAAACCAAAATCCAATTACAAAATCAGAAACCAAACACTACTAAAAACAGAACCCTAAGCTCAATATCAATGGTTGTCACACCCAAAGATTTAACTCAAAGCTTGCAAATGTTTAACTAAAATGAAATAAAATCTAAAACATGAAAATACCAAATGATGGCTCCTGAAATGGAATCCTCGAGTCAAAGAGCTTCTAGGTCGATGTTTACACCCGGTCTTTGATAGGGTTTTCGGCTGGAAATGCCTCTATTTATAGTTGCAAATTTCCCGTGACCGCGCCGCGCATAAGTGAAATCCGCGGCGCGCGTACTTATCCGTTCCCCGTTTTTTCGTCATTCAAATGTGTTCCACCGCCTTACGCCCGCGTCGCGCAGAAGATAAATCCGCGGCGCGCGTACGTGTTTCTTTGATTTTCCATTCTTTCCATACTTTTTCCTTTTGTACACCTTTAGTCCCTGTTTCTGTTCTTTTTCTCCAGACAAGTCCTGACATGAAAAGTGAGAATACCCATGCATATTTGATATAATTTCACCAAGAACAGGGCTCAACAACGCCTAAAATACTGGATATTACTAGGCGTTGTCAAAGCTCCACTCCTTCGACTGATTGTTCGCATCGGATCTCAGGTTCTCTATTGAACTCCTTAAATAGTACTCAAGTGTTGTGATAGGCAAGGGCACCTCAACACCTAATCAAACAATGAATCTAGACATGATCTTAGTTGTTCCGTCCTTAGATTATAACCTTATATCAGTGTCTCAAATTACAACTAACTTATAGTGTGTTGTTATTTTTTGGCCTGATCATTGCGTGTTTAAGGACATTCAAACAAAACAGACGATTGTTTATGGTGTTAGGAGAGGAAAAGTTTACTACTTGGAGCTGGAACCAACGATTTAGAAAGCACTGGTTGCAAATAGACATGGGAATAAGAGGGAATTAGACATCTTGTTGTATCATCATAGATTTGGTCATAGATTTTTTGGATATTTAAAACGATTGTTTACAACTTTATTTATCAAGTATGATGTTTCTAAATTTCGTTGTGAAGTTTGTGAAATGGCTAAAGCCATTGTGCCCATTTTCCTTCTATTTCATCTAAAAATTCGCTTCCGTTCATGACTATACACTGATGTTTGGGGCCCATCAAAGGTACCAACCATGAGTGGATCTCGTTGGTTTGTTACATTTATTGATGATTGTAGTAGAAGGATTTGGTTGTGTCTCATGAAGTCAAAAGATGAGGTAAACATGTTGTTCAAGAAATTCCATAAGATGATTGAAACTCAATATGGCATAAAAATACGTGTTCTTCATAGTGACAATGGGGGTGAGTATAATTTTGCCAATCTTCAACAATATTTGGAAGAGCATGGAATTGTTCACCAAACCACTTATACGAACACCCCTCAACAAAACGGAAGGAACACAAAAATAGACATTTATTGGAAGTTGTTCGATCTTTGCTGATTGCTGCTCATATGCTAATGTCGTATTGGGGAGAGGCAGTTGCCACAACTACCTACTTAATCAACCGTGCTCCATCAAGCTCGCTTTGATTCCAGACTCCACTTCAAGCTCTATCAACTGCAATTGTCTCCCCTGACGTACCAGATTTACCTCATCGTATTTTTGGATGTGGTGCATTTGTTCACCGTTACAAAGATCAACGTAGCAAACTTGCCCCATGTGCATTACGATGTGTGTTTGTTGGATACTCTCATAATAAAAAGGGTTAACGTTGCTATCATCCACAAGCAAAACACATGTATGTCACCATGGATGTTGTCTTTCATTAAGAATTATGTTTTAAAGGAGTCTGAATCTCTAGGGGAGCAATACCATGAGATTCAAACTCTCGATTATACATATGAGGAATTAAAAACCACCAGAATGACTCATAGGGGAAGCATACTCATGACACACAGGGGGAGCACTCTTACTCTCACTCTTACCCTTATGAAAACGAGAGAGATAATGAAGTCCCACTAGAAGGAGTAATTGACAACTCGATTCCTCGAGAAGAAGATAAACAAAGTCCTCAAAGTGAAGACAATATCCATGCAACTGAAGAATTGGATGCTAATGCCACAACGCCATCATTATCTGAAGATGATGATCAAATTCTTGAACCTCCATCATCAAAACGACTCCTACATCGCCACAACAAAGGTATACCTAAGCCAACATATGAGCCTGTTATGTCTTCCAAAGTTAGGTATCCTATGAGTAATTATGTGTCAGATCAAAACTTGTCTGACTCCAATAAGATATTTGTTAATCAATTATCTGTTGTAGCTATACCTAACAATGTACAGGAAGCCCTAGCAGATCCAAAGTGGAGAAAGGCCATGAATGAAGAAATGGGATCATTACAAAAGAACAAAACATGGGAACTTGTAGATCTACCTCCAGAAAAGAGGGCAGTTGGATGTCGATCGATCTACACTATCAAATATAAAGCTGATGGAAGCATTAAAAGATATAAAGCACGATTGGTAGCAAAAGGATACACCCAAACTCATGGGATCGATTATACAGAAACATTTGCTCCTATTGCTAAAATAAAAAATGTGCGAGTCCTGCTATCCTTGGTTGCTAATCTTGATTAGCCACTACGACAATTCGTCGTAAAAAATGCGTTTTAACATGGAGACCTTTCAGAAGAAGTATATATGGATCCTCCACCAGGGTGCATATTGACCGAAAAACAGAAGAACAAGGTGTGTAAACTAAAAAGGTCACTATATGGTCTCAAGCAATCCTCGCGAGCCTGGTTTGGAAGGTTTCAAAGGATATGAAAGCATTCGGGTACAAGCAAAGCAATGTTGATCACACGTTATTCTTGAAAAGACAACACGATAATATCACAACGCTTATTGTGTATATGGATGATATGGTTGTTACATGTGATGATGCTGGTGAACAAGATGCTCTAAAAGAGTATTTTTCTGGTGAATTTGAAATGAAAGACCTTGGACCCCTAAACTACTTCCTTGGAATTGAAGTATCTCGATCAAAGGCTTGAATATTGTTATCTCAAAGAAAGTATACTCTAGATATTCTAGAAGAAACTGGAAATGTCAGGATGTAAACCAACAAATTTGCCTATGATTGAAGGCCTGAAACTTAAACATGAAACTCCTCATGTACCAGTTGACAATAAAAGGTACCAAAGGCTCGTGGGGAGACTCATGTACTTGGCACACACACGACCAGACATTGCATTTACTTTAAGTGTAATCAGCCAGTTCATGCATGATCCAAGTGAACAATATATGAATGCAGTTATGAATTTATTACGATACTTAAGCTCCAGGAAAAGGAGTTCTTTTCAAAAGAAATTCAAATCACCGAGGTGTAAGAGGTTTACACCGATACAGATTGGGCTGGATCAAAAGTGGATGGTAGATCTACATCTGGTTACTTTAGCTTCGTTAGAGGAAATCTAGTAACTTGGAGAAGCAAGAAACAACCTGTAGTTGCTCGGTCAAGTGTAGAGGCAGAACTAAGAAGTATGGCACTTGGTATTTGTGAGGGTCTGTGGCTTAAACGTCTATTACAAGATCTCTGTCATCCTATCAAAGGATCAATACAACTATTTTGTGATAACAATTCAGCTCGTGATATTGCCCATAATCCAGTACATCATGATCGTACGAAACATGTTGAAGTGGACAGGTTCTTTATAAAAGAAAAGTTATATGACAAGTCATTCGAATCACCAGCCATCAGGTCAGAAGATCAAGTAGCAGACATATTAACGAAGGCTGTTTCAAATCAAGTTTTTTCTAAACTTTTAAGCAAGTTGGACATGTGTGATATATATGCACCAACTTGAGGGGAAGTGTTGAGATTTGTTTGAAGTTAGTTAGTCTAGATAGACTTAATCTATTTTGTATTACGTATTAATAGGGATAGATAGGAGGATAGATTTTATCTTATGTTCATCCTATAAATATTGTATCCCATCATTCAAGTTACGAAATAATAAAAACAATTCAATCTTTAAGACAAACTCATGATGCTTGGTGGGACTCCTTGAGTCTCTAGTCTCGATGGTCCTCGTTTGGTATTCTCTAGTCTTTATTTAATTACATTTTCTATTTTAATACAAATTTTCTAACTAATCTATGACAATACAATTAAAGAAAATTTACATTATGAAATAGATTATCAAAACGACATGTAGGTTGCAAAATTACAACTTTAAAACCCAAAATTACCAAACAAATAATAGAAAATGCTAGGTATAACTCAAAGTCATGTTACTTATGTCACATCAAGTAATCTCCTAAGCATTGTATTTTAAGTCTAAGCACTAATCCTAGTACCTAGCTCAATTAAACTTATACACCGAAGCCAATTAAACTCCCCTCATATAGGCTTGTTGAAATAACAAAATTAATATATTTTAAAAAGTATATTCTCATAATTTAAAGAAAGAGTTCCATAATTTCATCAACTTATTAAAAAAGTTAGTTTAACAAAACGAGGGATTATCCAATCAAAATATGTTAGGAAGGATTGTATATGCTATTTGTAAGCCAAAAAGTCTTCATTCTTCTATTTATTACATCAACCATAACTTGTGTTAACACTTAACTCTCCATATGTACTACATATAAAAGAAGAATATTAGACCAGAAATATGGATAAACACAATACTATCATTTCATATCAGGTTATCAATTAAGTTGTTATCAAGATCATTGGTTGATGAACAAATAATTGCTCATCAAAATCAAATATTTTAAATCTTTAAATTCTCATAGAGATTTTTATATTGAACAAATAAGTTCTCATCTAAATCATATATTTTAAACATTTACGCTCATCGAAAACATTTATATAGAACAATTAAGTTCCCATCTAAATCATCTACGTTGAACAATTAAGTTCTCATCATATGTAACAAACCAATCAATTAAAAAAGGTTGCATGCTCAATGTACACTATGTACTCACCTTGTTTGCATATGATGTTACCCCGAAAGCTCTCATAAGCACTCAAAGATCAAAGAACACCTACATGTGGATAGTTAAGAATAATTAATCACTAGTAACCTTAAGTTTCATACTAAAGGTCAGCTATAACTTAATTAATTACAATCATCTATTGAATAGTCCTATATTAATTATCAATATAAACTCACTCGAAGCAACAACACGATCACCAAACTTAACCAAAAAAAATATTACATTTTCTTGGTACCTCATACAATTAGATGGCATGTTTAAATTTAGCCTTGCCATTCACACGGTCTTGTAAATGACCATGGGAAAAGTCAATTTCACTTGTAAAATTGTCCCATAATTTCATTTGTGGGTTTATTCTATCGAGTAGACAAATGCCCAATCAAATTTTAGACTATGGCCTAAACTTATAAAGTTGGGAGATCACTCACAAATGCTTTTATATGACTTATAATTCATGGGAGGAGTTTACGTTAGGCATAAATAACATTACCAAGTGTGGGGTGATTCAATATTAATTTCTTGACACTTCAGGAGACAAAGTTAGAAATTATTGATGATTCTTTAGTTCGACAAGTGTGGGGTGATTCTTGGTACCAGTTTGCCTGTAGCGGTTCTGTGGGTGCCTCAGGTGGAATTCTTTGTGTTTGGAACCCGAATATGTTTTTGAAAAAGTATGTGGCGTACTCAGATTATTTTGTTATTGTTGAGGGTCTTTGGAAGCCTACTAACACTAATCTTTTGGTCATTTCGGTCTATGTACCACAAGAGTTTGGTGAGAAAAAATGCTTTGGGATTATCTTTCTCAAGTTATTCACAAATGGAGAGGTGAGGTGATTGTTATGGGTGATTTTAATGAAGTGCGGGTTGAGGCGGAAAGATTTGGTTCTATATTCCATGTTACTGGGGCGCGTTTTTTCAATGATTTTATAGCAATGGCTGGTCTCGTTGATATTCCTTTAGGTGGGTACTCGTTTACTTGGACTCACTCTTCGTCCGGTAAAATGAGTAAGTTGGATAAGTTTCTTGTCTCTGAAGGCTTCTTGGATTTATGTCTGCATATTTCGGGGTTGATTTTAGAGAAACATCTTTCTGATCATCGTCCAATTTTGTTACGTGAATCGGTGTTGGATTATGGGTCTATTCTTTTTCGGTTTTATAATTCTTGGTTACAAAATGGGGATTTTGAGAAGATTTTGAATGAATCGTGGGCCAATGATGGGGTTACAGCAGACAGTGCTATGGTTCGCCTTAAAAATAAATTAAAAGCCCTTAAAATTTGTTTGAAAGGTTGGTCTAAAGAGATGCGACGTCAGAAAATTGGTGATAAGATGTTGCTTAAAGAAAAACTGTGTGAATTAGTAAGCGGGTTGATAATGGGGAGGTGGATGTTTTAAAGGAAAGGGGGGACATTCTTAGTAAAATTCTTGACCATGACAAGCAGGAAGCCGCAGATTTAGCTCAAAAAGCTAAAGTGAAATGGGCTATTGAAGAAGACGAAAACTCGAAATATTTTCATGGTATTATTAATAAATCGCGTCATCAACTTGCTATTAGAGGGGTATTTTCTAATGGGGATTGGTTGGATCGGCCTAAGCAAGTAAAGAAAGAGTTTCTTACACATTTTGCTGATAGATTTTCTAGTCCAGATGTATGTAGGCTACAGTGCGATATGGAATTTCCTAGATGTTTGTCAGCAGATCAATTGAAGTTTATGGAAAGGGAGGTAACGAGTGAAGAAGTGAAGCAGGCTGTGTGGGATTGTGGGGAAGGAAAATCTCCGGGACCAGATGGCTTTACTTTTGAATTTATTAGAAAGTTTTGGGAGTTATTGAAGGATTTGGTGGTTGAGGCGGTTCAGGAGTTCTTTAGGACTGGAATCTTTCCAGATGGTTGTAATTCTTCTTTTATTGCTTTGATTCCCAAGGTGGCGGATGCTAAGTTTGTGAAGGATTTTAGGCCGATTAGTCTCATTGGTGGGCAATATAAGATTATTACTAAAATTTTGGCTAATCGGTTAAAAATGGTGATTGGTGACTTGATTAGTGAAGAGCAATCTGCGTTTGTGTCTGGCCGTCAGATTCTAGATGGCCCGTTAATTTTAAATGAAGCTCTTGCTTGGTGTAAAAGTAACAAAAAGAAGGTTATGGTGTTTAAAGTTGATTTCGAGAAGGCTTATGACTCAGTTAGATGAGATTTCTTGGATGAGATCTTGGGTGACTTTGGTTTTGGAAGGAAGTGACGTAGCTAGATTCGTGGTTGTTTGGAGACGGCTAGAGGTTCTGTGTTGGTGAATGGTAGTCCTACAGACGAGTTTCAGTTTTATAAAGGTTTGTGCCAAGGAGATCTGCTTTCGCCTTTCTTGTTCATTCTGGTTATGAAGACACTTCATTTGTCGTTTTTGAGGACTATTGATCGGGGAGTTTTCACGCCTTTGACTGTTGGCAGTGGTTTTAGTCTCTCTCACTTGTTCTATGTGGATGATGTGGTGTTTATTGGAGATTGGAAAGAGAAAAATTTTGCTAATATTTTTTCTATTTTGCAGTGTTTTCATTTGGCTTCCGGGTTGAAAATTAACATCCAAAAATCTAAAGTATTAGGTGTTAGTGTTCCTTATACAGAAGTTGAGAGAGTGGCGAACTTGGTGGGATGTGCTGCAACTAAAACTCCGTTTAAGTACCTGGGGGTTTTGGTTGGAGGTTCTATGTCTAGAGCGAGTGTGTGTGAAGAGGTTGAGAAGAAAGTTAATGATAGGCTTTCTAAATGGAAACTTAAAATGCTATCAGTTAGTGGAAGGTTGACTCTTTTGAGGGCGGTGCTTGGGTCCATACCTAATTATTATTTGTCAATTTTTAAAGCTTTGGTTAGGGTGATTAAAAGATTAGAAGATATGAGGAGTTGGTTTTTTCCTGGTGTGGATGGTAAGGAGAAAAAAATGGCGTGGATTGGGTGGGACAAGGTGTGTGCAGATAGGGATAAGGGTGGTCTTGGAGTTGGAAGTTATTTTGCTTTGAATAGGGCTTTACTTTTTAAATGGATTTGGAGATTTAGGAATAATCCTAGGGTGATGTGGGTGAAGGTTGTTAAAGCGATTCATGGAGAAGATGGTCTTTTAGGATATAGCAATGTTCCTAAAAGAGCTTCAGTATGGCGTGATGTCGTTACCTCGACTAGAGATTTGATAAAGAAGGGAATTGATCTGATGGGCTTCTTTAAAAGGCGGATTGGGGATGATATGGATACTCTATTTTGGAAAGATGTTTGGTTAGGAGATACTTGCTTCATGCGTAGGTTTCACAGATTATACAACTTGGAGGAGAATAAAAATGCTACTGTGGCTTCTAAAAAAACAGGTTGGTGGGGTGATTCTTTTAGACGACTGCCGATGGGGGGTGTGGAGGAAGTGCAGAAGGGGGAGTTGGAGAGAATTATGCGAGGCGTATATATGTCTAATAATCGAGACATTTGGCTTTGGGATTTGGTGCCGGATGGTTCTTTTTCGGTTAGCTCAACTAGGGGTGTATTGATGATGTGGTCAATGGCGGTACGGGAGTGCCTACAAGGTGGGTCAAGATGATTCCTATAAAAATCAATGTTTTTGCTTGGAAGATGATGTTGAATGGTTTACCTACGAGATGGAATATGTCTAAAAGAGGCATACAGTTGGAATCTATCTTATGTCCGGTTTGTGGAGTTAAAGCTGAAGAGATAACTCATCTATTTTTCGAGTGTAGTCTTGCTCAAGAGGTGTTTACTCGAATTGGGAAATTGTGGGATGTGGCTTTACCAACCGTTTGGTCTTTAGCGAATTGGAGGTCTTGGCTTCAAGATTTGAGATTACAAAAGTTGGTTAAAGAAATTCTGGAAGGAGTCTTTTTTGTGGCGTGGTGGTACATCTGGAGATTTCGGAACGATATTATTTTTGGAAAAACACTTCCTAAAAAAAGTGTTATCTTTGATGATATTGTTGCTTAATCGTACATTTGGTGTGATAGTCGGTCTAAGAAGAAGATAGATTGGAATTTGTGGCATTTAAACCCTTTTTTAATTGTGATGTAATAGTTTTTTTCCTATGCTAGCTTGTTGCTAGTTGCTTTTAATAAAATTTCGCCGTTAAAAAAAAGTAACATTACCAAAAGGTTTAATAGTTTTGTCAACATTATAATGGAAGTCCTAAAATCATCTAACATCAAATTTCATCAATGCTTAAAATTTTACTTCTCTTTGATTACAAATTGACCCCTTTAATTTCATCAAAGCACAATGAAACCAAAAATTAGGGATTTGACTCATTTAAATACACCATCTACTATTTTACATAAGTTAAAAATTTTATGGAATTAACTAAACTTCCATTATATTACATTTTGGTCTTCACATTTGAGCCAACATATAACTAAGATCCATCTCATCGTATCCTTCACAAAATAAGGACTAATATCATACTAGCAATAAACTCTCAAGGTTACATTTTCTACAAATATCATAACCACACCTCTAAAACCATCTATTATACATATTATATCATTAATATCTCATTATTATTTTTTATTAAATAATAATCCATACAAATAATAAATCATATAAGAGTTAAAATATGTAACATTTGTTTGTAGATATTAAAGCATATATTTGGCCAGAATGGTCACAAGGCCAAATTGGTTAATGTTAGAATAAACCTACAATTATATGGCCTTAACACAATTTTAATAATTTATGAGTTATTGCTTGATAGCAATAACAAAAAGTATAGAATACAGATGGTTTATTTATAATTTGATGTTTATAATTTATAAGAGACCAATAAAGGTTCTATCCCAATATAACATTATAGAAATCTGAAAAGTCATCCATCAAAACCAAATGTATCATAACAATAATAAAAGGTAACCCAATATCAAATTAGCATAGAGCTTATTCTCGTCAACAAACAATAATATGGATGTTGGACTTTTATCTAGGGATGTCAAATTTGTATCAAATGAAACCAACTAACATTCTACCAACTAAACCAAAAGGTTAGTACCAATATGTTTGATAGCCAACATGTGTGGTTGGTTAGTAGTTATGATACAAACTTTTGAATACCATGGTTGTACCGTACCAACCAATGATTTTTAATATATATATATATATATATATATATATATATATATATATATATATATATATATATATATATTCCAAGTGTGTCTACAATTTTAACATCAACGACTAAACGAACTTGATTATTACCAGGAGAAAAAAATACATTATGCTAAATTACTTAAAAACCTTTAGTAAATTAAAACTTACTTTAATCAAAAATTTTGGTTTGTGTTACTGGAATATATTATCACCAATTTGTATCAACTAAACTTGTTGGTAACTAAACAAGTTGGTACCATGTATTATTGATATGATACTTGTAGCTATGTATACCAACTATAGTAAATGGTTGGTATTGTACAATGTTCACCCTTACTTTTAACTAAGCTAACGTGTTATTCCTAGATGATGATCATGATCACTGGAATATAACATTTATTATGGTTTATTTTGTTCCTTAAAAGAAAATAAATTTGTCTATTGGATTAAAAAACAAATTCATTTATCTTCTTCAATTCACTATCATGTATATTTCATTCATTTATGATTCAACTACATTGTTTATTTTTCCACATTATCCCCTTAGTTTGTATCGTACTAATACCAAATTTTAGAAAATATAGTGGAATTTACTCATACTATCATCCATTTAACATAAATGTTAATTCATGTATATTTTCAAATATATTCTAAAAATGACACAATAATAAATATCACATCCTACTAGACACAAGTTAGTAGTGGTGGTTCGTCAGACATGTTAGTATAATCATCAATCAGCTGTAAATTTAAATCGAGGTGGTTAATCTGTATAGGGGTTTTATTTGGATTATTGTGATGATCAAACTACAAGTATGTGTTTTTTTTCAAATTCACAAGTCTTTGTTTATGGAAAAAAGTTAAGCATAATTGCATTAATATGTATTGGTCTTTACATACTCATGTAAAACTCAAAATTAATTGCTACTTCAGTTAGATATTAGACAATTAAGGTTCTTTATAATTTTCTTTTATTAATGAAAATGTCATACTCAAAACCTTATGTTTTCTTAAAGCAAAAGAGAAGTATTTATACTCACTAACGATAAATAATATGAAAACATAAAAAGCTATATCAACCATGAGCTAGACTTTAACTATTGAGTGCATGAAATAAACTCGACCACTCTCATAGGCCTAGTAATTAAGATCAATTTTTCAAACAATGAGTCCTTGATATTGCTACCAAGAGTATTTAACGCTTAAAGCTCGTTATTAAGTGTTCAGAACCAAGTCTTCAGTTTTAGCAAAAGAACAAAAAAATATTGAACACTTGAAATTATGGGAAATTGACATTACAAAGCCTGACATACTAGAGTAAAAAAATCAGAATTAGATGTCTTTTTCCTTAAAAAGTGCATGAACACATAGGTTTTGGCGGAGTTTGTAAATATTACTCGATATTAATATGAGTTTGTTTAATAAGAAACATTTGTTACATTGTTACTCTAGAAAGTCGTCTTATATTAGTTGGTTATAGTTTGACGGTATAAAATCAAAGCATCATTATGTCATTCGCCTCAAAGCATCATTATGTCATTCGCCTCGTGCATTAAAAACCTGAGGACTAACCCTACACGTCTGTTAATTTGGATACAGAAGATTTTGCATCTGATAACTTGGATGAAATCATATCATAAACGGTTTCGTGATTATTAATTTGGAGATAAAAAGGCTACACGTCTACTAATTTGGAGATTGAAGGTTCTATGCTTACTAATTTGAAAATGAATAACAATGCATGCTTAAAGAATTTATTGACTTTGCTATTATTAATATAACTATTGATGAGAAAAACTGATTTTCAAAGGTATCTAATGAGATTATTATAATCACATGAAAGCTGATAGTAGATTTCCATAATAGATTGAAGTTGTGGAGCTGTCTTTTGTTCGGTTTTCATATGTAGTTTGCAACAAGAATCGGACACAACAACTATTCACCTTTACCTGAAAACCATCTAATGTTTCTTTCACCAAAACATCATAAACAACGACGTAATTAAAAACATACTCCATCCGTCCCAAAATGATAGTCCACAAACAAAAAACACACAGATTAATAAAACATTAAATGCATCTTATTTTTTCCCATAAAATGACTGTTTTACCCTTTCTTTGCATTTAATGCTGGCACTAGATGTGTTGGCTGTTACAATTAAAGTTAGAGGTATTTTGATAAAGATATCATTTATATTTAGAAGTTGACTAACATTTTGGGACAAACTAAAAAAGAAACATGGACTATCATTTTGAAACGGAGGGAGTATGAATTATGCGTCAAAATGAAATGTTGGTTTAAACAAAGAAATTTGTTATATATCAGATTTTTTATGAAAAAAGATTTATGTTTTTTTCGAAAAAAATTATCAATCATAAAAAGTTAACGAAAAACTTGCTAAAAAAATGAGAATGACTTATTTGCATGATGTCAAATTAAACCAAAACGAAGGACTTATTTGCAATTAGTATAAATAGAAAGTACTATTATGTTAATACGTAGATAGTCGCACGCCGACAGGGGCCCCACGTTTGAAATGTTGGTGTTGCGGTTCTCTGTTCCCTCACTAACCCTTATTCCATCCATAATTTACCAAACTGCCATTTTCTTTTAAAAAGCCTGAACTCATCACTTTTGTTTTGTCAAAAAGGAAAAAAAACAAAAGTTCATCATCCATCAAGTCCATCATTTATCTTAACATACATAATTAAATTAAAAAAAATACAACTAACTCATTACAAAAACTACTAATTTATAAAATTACAAAATTTCAAATGGGTGTGTATTCAGTGAAGGACATTATGGTAATTAAAGAATGACCCCACTTCCTTGCTTTTGAACGAACCATAGTCAAAGAGTCAAAAGTTAATATTAACACAAACAATAAAACCGCTAGGTGGTATTGCATTATTGCATCACGACCGTAAATCAACCATCTCTCTTCATACGTGTCACTCTCTGATTCGTTGAACCCATCTCGTCGGGATTCAGAGCACCACCAAAGTAAAGGAAAAAAACGAAAATTCAACACAACACACACACGTACTGTGTGTCACTCTCACCTCTCTCGCTCATGTGTTTTTTCACTCCCTGAAAACCCCCAATTTTGTCATTATTTTCTTGCTTACACCCTCCAGATGTCATCAGTTTTCAATTCCCCAGTGTTTGATCTTTCCGATACATATAATTTTGATTGGTAATCCTTCTGATTTCACTGTTGCTTTGGATTTTTATCGTCTGCACGGATAATGCTGTAAGGATACAAAAAAAACAGCAATGGAGGAAAGTTATGTGAATAATGGCAGTGGTTGTGGGTTTTCTAGTTCTGCTCAATTTCAGACATGTGGCGGTGTCGGCGGTGGTGGTGGAGGAGGAGATAGCAGTGAGGAAGAGTTGTCCGTACTGCCCCGCCATACGAAAGTGGTTGTCACCGGAAACAACCGTACGAAGTCTGTTCTTGTTGGGCTGCAAGGTGTTGTGAAGAAGGCTGTTGGTCTCGGAGGATGGCATTGGCTGGTAATTTTTAGTATTTTTTGATACGATTGAAATCGAATACAGGGATTTTGAATGTGGTTTTGGTAATGCGATTGAATTGGGGTTTTGTTGTTTTGAATTGGGGTTTCATCTAATTTGAAGCTGTGATCATTAATTTGGAAATTTTGTGGATTAAATGAATAGTTTAATTAAAAGAGGGTTTCTAGTCAGTGGATCTAACGATTTCAACGCAATTTTCAATTGGGATTCTAATTATTTATTTAACATCGATGTTTATTGAATAATTCCATCATTGACTTTTAATGCCATTCTGGGCGTGGTGCATGTGATCCAGCTTCTGATTTTTGTCGATTTATCCGAATATTTAAATTAAAAAAATTAGGGTTCTTTGATCCCCATTATTGTGTTCTATGAACATTCTCTTTCATTTCTGCATCTTTTATCGGATATGGATAATACTTTATCCAAATCATTCTAGATCTCAATCACTAAAAAAAATCCCTTTCAATCTAGTTTCGAAAATCAAACATTCCCCAAAATCTTGAATTTTTATTGTTCATATCATCTTCAATAAATGTAGGTGCTCACAAATGGAATCGAAGTAAAGCTTCAAAGAAACGCTCTAAGTGTAATCGAAGCTCCAACTGGTAACGAAGAAGACGATGATATTGAATTCGAAAACGGACATTGGAACAGCTCTGATCTGGGTAAGTTACAAATCTTGAACCCAAAAGGGCAAAATCGTGAATTTCGTAAATATCCAATGACAAAAGTGTCCTTTTTTATCGATGGGTATGAATTTTTTTGCAGTTTATTTTTACATTGGATACCTTAAGGCACATGCTTGTACTTTTTAGCTATTTTATTCCAGCTATAAACTCTACAACGCATTCCATTAAGGTTGTCCAAGTGGACCCCACATCCAAAAAAAACAAAATAATTGTGTTTTTGTTTAATCCGTATTTTCAGCTTCTGATGACACCCAAAAGTCGCATCGATCAAGACACCGCCCGCATAAATCAACGGGGTCGTCACATAAGACCGTTAACCGGTCTCTATCTTATGACTCACAATCCAAGACTTCCTTTAGGACTTCACGTGGGTCCGTGGTATACAATCTTTCTTGACATATCATTAGTCAGTACACACAGTATACAGAACACAACACAGTATCAAAGTTTCAGTTCCAATGTGGATCGAGCTTTTTTGTGAATACTGGGATCTGTGTATCTGATTTACATATCACATGATGTTTCTCGATGGGCCTGTGTGGGCCCATAAGGGTGGTTGAAGAATAATTTTTCATTTAGAAGTTGTTTGTTTACTTAAAGTTGAGAAGTAGTCCATTTGATTTGACAAAAGATTGTTGTTTACTTGTAATGTTTTCAGAAGGTCGATTTAAGCAAACTAGAGATGGCTGCATTGCGAAGATATTGGCGACACTTCAATCTTGTGAGTCCCACTAATATAAAAAAGGTTTAAATTTTTTTGTTTAAACCGCGGATTAATAAAGCACTAATATAAAAAGTTTCAAGATATCTTTATATATAAAACCCATGTATATTTTTAGAAATGGTCAAAGGGTTCGAGTCTCAGCGGCCACAAAGTGACAAAAACTCTTTTCCAAGATTGGGTTCTTATGTCAGCCACCTAACAGTCCATTTTATATACAGTGTGGGCCAGTTCAGAGTTTGCTGAGAGGATATTTCTTTTTGCATATATAATATATGTATATTTATGATGTCAAAATTTAATATTCGTGTGATTTTTCTAGGCGGGTGTGATTCCCAACCCCTCAAAAGAGCAACTTGTAGACATTGTTCAAAGGCATTTCATGTCACAGGTACGTATAAGACATGACATGACATGACTAGATAATGACAATATTGTACTGTGTTTGTGTTTGATTGACTGACATTGAGTCTGATGTCAGTAAGACAAAAAATTCAAATTTTTTCCCACCCAAAAAGGTGGAACAAGGAGACACAATCTCGTCTGTGTAAAAGACGTAAATGCCCTCCAGTTTCACGGTACTGACGGAGATTTTTGGTTTTGTGTGAAGACATTGGACGAGTTGCAGGTGATTGTGGGGTTTGCACAGGCGGCAAAGAAGCTGAAGACGGTATGCAAGTGATTTGATTGGTGGTTTCGTTGTCTCTCCAAAGTGCAGTAACAAAAAGGGAGAGATATGGTTTGACTAACAAATACTTGTCTAAGTGAATGGTTCTTGTAAAATGGGTTTTAATGGTGTTGTTTGATGTTATGCTAGTGTAGATATATGTAGAGTCAATCGGTCTCAAAACAAAGACATGCAAAAACTTTGGCCTTTTTTGGCTTTTCAATGCGAGGAATAGCCGTTTGTTTTTGAGCCATTTCCTTTTTCCATTTAAAATTAAACAACAAACTTTAGTGTTTTTCTTTGAAAATCATGCTTAAAGTTTGTATTTTGTAAGTAGGAAAAAAATGAAAACCCCACAACCTTTTTATAATGTTTGGCCTCAAAAATCATATTTATTGTGATAAGTTATCTTATGTAAACATTGGTATAAAAGATTGTATTGATTGTGATAACAACTTATCTTATAAGTAAACGATTGATGAGTATTTAATTGCTTTTATAATATTAGAATGTTTGAACATAATAGAAAAACAAAAGGAGTGATGTATTATATTTTTAAAAATGATTTAGTGAACCAACACTTGTATCTAGTATTTACCACTTTTTTGACGTATATAAAAAGAATTAAATAAATATGAACTAGTGACATGCATGCATTGTTTGGTGTCATTTCTTATATATTATCATACGTACGAACATAAATGTATGAATTTATAAAACTCGTTGTAAAATTGGTTTATAACAACGCCAAACTAGATGATATTTTCATGAAAACAATTATTTTACGTAAATGGATTGAAACGTAAGATTTAAAGAGACCATATATGAGTATTTTTTTTTTTTTTTCTATTTTAAGCTAAAAACGAAAGCTCGAATCTCATAACCTACATATTAAAAGTAATCAACCTTGGCAAGTATTAATTAAATAAATAGAGAATTGTAATTATACACAGTAGAAGTAAAAGATCATAGGCAAAATCGTAACATTATCATATTGGACGGAGATTTTAACAAAAATATTTTTCAGCAATATCTTAGAATTGTCATTTATTCCGCGAGAAAGATTATTGCAGATTGACTTTATGTTGCGAAACAGGCTTCGTAGATTAAAAGGTATTTAACAATAACTAGTTTTGGACTGGACGCGCGATGTTGCGGAAGCCCGGTATATTGAAAAACATAGCTCGACAAAAAACAAATTATATAAGGGGCGGAAAATGTAACTTTAAAATATAATAAGGGACCGGTATCGGAACTTACGAAATATCAATAATATAATTTTATAATAAATAAAGATGAAAAGAATTAATTCGAAATTAGTTGAGGGAAAAAAACGTAAATATAAAAGTTTGTTATAAAAAGAATGAAAATTGCTATTTCCAAATAAAAACTTATTTGAAAATTGTATTAAATGTTATAAGAATAATACTATGATCTGAATTTAGTAGTTATGGATCTAAAAATAGCAGGTATCAATTGAATAGGATAAAGCTCTCACAAACTCGTTTTCGTAATTAATATATATATAATATTGTTGCAACGTACTTGGAGTGCGAAATATTTTCTTAGTAAAATTTGACTACTATTTTGTTATCTAGTATAATTAGATTTGGCGATCTTTGCAAAATCTTTGAAAATGTTGCTAAATAACTTATTTTCATCTGTGAAAGCGATAAAAGTTTCATGATTATTCCTACAAACTCATTTTCATTATATATTTTCTTTGAAATATCTTTCTTTGAAGAAATGTCTTCATTGTAATTCAAGAATTTTGACAAAGCTAAAAGAGTTTGCAAGCTGTTCCAGTAATCCTAATAAAATGTGATCATTGTTGCAAAAACGATCATTATGTTTGTTCGATAAACAACTAATTTCCCGCTCTTGGCCCATATTTTGACAAACACTTTTTTCGTGGTAAGGAGTTCCATGGATGATGCTTGATTATATGAAATGTTAGGATCGAGACACTTAGCATACGAACACTAAACTCACACACTCAAATCACAAATTTAAGAACACAAGAATTTAACGTGGTTCGGTCCAAAACTGACCTACGTCCACGGTGGGTAACTAGGAGTTTTATTACTTCTGTGTTACATGGTGTTGTGTGGTACATAAATCTCTTCAACTGAAGCTCTATTTATATACATCTTGGAATGTATATAATATACATAAATTAGTGTGAAAATGAGAATGTTAAAATCAAATATAGAAGCAAAACTTTGAATAAACAACCACCTACAAGTCTTCCTCCTTTTGTTGACAACCTTGTTCAAACCTTTACACTTTTTCTCTACAGCTTCTTTGACAAACCATAAGAGTGGCTTCACACTCAACAATCTCTCACTTGAAGCCACGGAACAATCTTCACCTGTGCTTCAACTGTGCATCTGTATTTCTGTAAACTCCTTCTTAGTTACCCCGGCCTTCTCATCAGTTAACCTGAAAGGTCTGTTAAAACTCCCATGAGTTTCAACATGTTCGTCATGACTTAAACTGCCATTGACCCGTTCTCTGTCCCTATCGGCTCCCACTGAAAACGAACTACAGAATCCTGGAACAATCTGAGAACAAACAACAACACTCTCCATATTTAGCAAGTTATCAAAACCGGAGAGACTTTTACAGCTGAAAACTGGTTCTAAATCCACTGTCGTCCTGGACCTATGATTGAAACACGACCTATGCTCCTACTGTTGCAAAACCCTGCAACTGAAACAATACTCTGTGCTCTTATTGCCACAATATCCTTCGACTGATCTTTCCGAACCTTTCACGCTCGTTCAACCTGAATCTTCCTTGTAGCTCTAGGCTTCCTACTTGCAAAAGGTTACCCTCTTCTGCCCATGAGATTCTGTGAACCAGACTTTGTTTCTCTTCTGAACTGGGACGGTCACTCCCTCAGACGGTAATCCGACCATATACAGCGAACATTCATCGTTCACAAGTCTTACCTTTCCAAAGTCTCCAACTTTCAGATTCTGCAGTGCTTCACTGCTATGGGTAGCGTGAAATGAAGCACCAGAATTCTTGACCCAAGAGTCTTCACTGCCTTCCACTGAGTCCCAATGCATCAAACCCAGACACATTCTCAGAAGCAGAATCTCCTCTATTTGGACATCGACTCTAAAGAATGTCCACACCTCAACGTCATGAATAACACCGAACTTTCTGATCCCGTGATTACACCTAAGTCTGCTGACTTTCTAATCACTGCTGGATCTACCGAAAACGGATTTTCTCTTAATTACTTGATCTGTTCATCCCATGATCTGTTCTTGAACCCCTGAAACTCTGATCATCGCTGGATTTGTCTGAACGTCTGATCTTCTGTAATTCTCTAATTTTCTCCGTTTACCAATACCACATCATGAACTTTCTGACACATAAAGCCTCAATCTGCGTCTTCCACCAACTTTTCAATCTTCACTAAACGAAGCCTTGTCTGAACTTAACGACTGTTCTTCTGAACTCTGTTAAATAATCAACCTATTTAAACTACAGCGGAATACCGAACTGAGAATCAGAAACTGTCTGAATCGATAAAACCCGACAAACGCTGTTGACACTGGTTTTCGATTTCTTTAAAATTCTTTTGAGTTCAACTGTTCTTCATCGATTAAATAGAATTTTGATTCAACTGTTCTTGGCTCGTTATTTGCAAAATATAATCCCCACCCAAATTATTTTCGGGCTAAACTGCCCAAAACAAATGTTGGAGTGACTGTTTTGCGAATTTGACAAAGTTAAGGGACCAAACTGCAATTTTTCTGAAGTTCAGGGACTAAACTGCAATTTTTCAGAAGTTTAGGGACCAAACTGCAATTTTTCTGAAGTTCAGGGGCTAAACTGCACTTTTCTGAAAGTTCAGGGGCCTGTTTTTCAAATTCTGGAACTTCAGGGATCTGTTTTACAAATTCTGGAAATATGCTACAGTACTGCTACAAGAACCGCTACAGTGAACTGCTACAGTGTCGTCTTCTTCGGCGGACTCCGGCGCTACAGTGTCGTCTTCTCCGGTGAACTGGTTTTTCCGGCCAACTTTTCGACGAGTTTTAACCAACTTTGACTGATGATTTGGAGGTCTTCCGACGCTCAAAAAATTCGAAAAAATATATTTTCGGAATCTGCGGAACGAGACCTTTCCAACGGCGTAAACCAAAATCGTTTTTTAGACAAAAAATTTTCGACCCAAAAACAGAAAATCACCCTCTGGAGCTATACCAAGTGATACCACTTGTTAGGATCGAGACACTTAGCATACGAACACTAAACTCACACACTCAAATCACAAATTTAAGAACACAAGAATTTAACGTGGTTCGGTCTAAAACTGACCTACGTCCACGGTGGGTAACTAGGAGTTTTATTACTTCTGTGTTACATGGTGTTGTGTGGTGCATAAATCTCTTCAACTGAAGCTCTATTTATATAAATCTTGGAATGTATATAATATACATAAATTAGTGTGAAAATGAGAATGTTAAAATCAAATATAGAAGCAAAGCTTTGAATAAACAACCACCTACAATTCTTCCTCCTTTTGTTGACAACCTTGTTCAAACCTTCACACTTTTTCTCTGCAGCTTCTTTGACAAACCATAAGATTGGCTTCACACTCAACATGAAAGCAGCACTGAGAGCCATGAAATAGTCAACCGGAGAGACGTCAAAAAGTGCAAGGACATTATTGCATACAAAGACAGTATCATAAAGGAAATAGAAAAAAATGTACTAACGAAATTAAAAAAGAATTTATAGAGTGGAAAATGGATATTTGATGCCAATATGGTTTGTTAGCGACTTCTCTAAGAGTTTTACCATATTGAAAAAAGATATATTTAACACCCATTGTTTAGTGGTCAATTAGGCCAGTAAATAAAAGTTCAAGTACCAAAAGTGTTAATGTTGCAAAAAATAGGTTCTAATGTCCAAAATAGTTATTTTATTTTATTTTTAAGTAAGTAGTTACAATAAGTACATAACAATGTTAAGTAAAGTAAATGCTATTACAACTCGAATGTGTTTTAAATATCATTGCTAGTCCACTCTTCCATTACTAGATCACCTAATCTGAATACATGTTAAAATATATGTGTTAGGATTGGAAAGCCTTTTGAGTATACCATATGCAACTCTTCAATGACAGAGGATGAGAGTGATCATTCAATCCTAAAGTCAAACCCTGAAAACATTTTTCAAATCATTTCAAAATTTCAATAGATCTAAGAAATTCAAAGGTTCAATAGTAAATAAGACAATAACTCAAAGTTTAAAAGTATGGATAAACATTTCAAAAGATATCAAATAAGATAACATATAAAATGGAAGCATGTAATGCAAATGAAACTCTCCCAATTCCCAGGGAAACTCAAATAGAAAACTCTCCCCATGGGACCGGGGTTTGAGGTTGTAATCCCTAATTCCAACTCACCAAGTGGTTATGAGTCAATAATTCCTCCGCGATTCTTTTTATTTTGTTGGTAATATGTGGAAATTCGTTCTGACCCACTTCCAAAACTAGGCTCTAGGGAGCCACCCTAAGAACCATACAAGGGGTAAGTGATAATTATTTATAAATCGAACTTGTGCTTCTACGTATCGTATGCACTGCTGACCATAGTCACAGAACCAAACCAACTCTCTGGGAGCGACGATAGCAACAATAGCGCCTGGACTTCGTCTTCAAAGCCAATATCAACCGATATCAATCTCAATATAATTGAATTGAACTCATTAATGTAGTCTTTCATAGACCCACTTTCTTTCATCTTCATGTTGACCAACTGCTTGATCAAGAACACCTTATTCGCAGCCGAGGGCTTCTCGTACATGTTAGACAATTCCTTGATTAAGCCATTAGTTGTCTTCTCATTAACAATGTTATAAGCAACGCTCTTTGCCAATAATCAGACGACTCCAAGGGTCTGCCTATCTGACAGATCCCATTCCTCCTGCTTCATACCTTCAGGTTTCTCATTAATCAGGGGCAGGTGTAGCTTCTCTTGGTACAAGTAATCTTCTATATGCATTCTTCAGAAGCCAAAATCGTGACCTTCAAACCTATCGGTCTTAATCTTCCATTTTTCAGGCATTACTCTGATATCAGATTTTTAGGACTAAGGACTTCGAGAGGTGCACTAACTACACGATTTGATCACGACTAATGAGAACAACAAGAAGAAACACACAACCAATACAAAGAATACAAGGATTTAAATGGTTCATTCGATCTAGAATGATCGAGCTACGTCTACTAGAGGAACTAGAGAGTATATTATTTCTGAGTTTAATGCTAAACATAGCTATATAATATTTACTGCTCTCTCTCACAATTTGGCTTACACTATTCACATTCTCATTGTTACAAACCGATATCGTATATATATCGGGCAAAATGAGATCTTCTGAGATAATGGTTAATCTTGCTAGCACTCTGCATTCTACAATAAGCCAGCTGAGATGACAAGTCATGGACCATATTGAACAAAACAACTTTTTCTGTCGGTAATAGACCTGAGAACTTGTACCTAAGAGACACTTATGCTAAAGTAGCTTCTCTTTTATATCAACATCTCTACTCTCCACATTTGACCTATGTGAAGTCTCTACTGTAAAGTCCCCACGGAAGTGAGGCTTGCCTCAGTCCTACTGATCTTTGGTTCTGACTGAACTACTGATCCATGAAAGTAATGTGACAGAATGGTACGAATACACGTGACTTGTGATACTACTTTAAATTTTTTGATCTCGCTTCGGTTCGCCCAACCGAGGCAAAGAGTAACCTTCAGACGAGGACAATCATTCGACCAAAGTACAACCAACAAACCGCACTGCGACACTCGCAGACGTGCCTTGGTTGTTGGTTGCTTCAGTTTTGACCGAACTACTAATCCACTAAAGTAATATGACAGAATGGTATGAATAAACGTGACTCGTGATACTACTTAAATTTTTTGATCTCGCTTCGGTTCGCGCAACCAAGGCGAAGAGTAACCTTCAGATGAGGACAATCATCCGACCGAAGTACAGCCAACAAACCGCACTGCGGCACTTGCAGACGTGCCTTGGTTCTTTGTTGCTTCGGTTTTGGCCGAACTACTAATCCACTAAAGTAATGTGACAGAATGGTAAGAATACACGTGACTCGTGATACTACTTAAATTTGTTGATCTCGCTTCGGTTTGCCCAACTGAGGCGAAGAGTAACCTTCGGATGAGGACAATCATCCAACCGAAGTATAGCCAACAAACCGCATTACGGCACTCGCAAACATGCCTTGGTTCTTGGTTGCTTCGGTCCACTGATCCTCTTTGTCTGCAATGTCTTCCTTGGTTCAGATTACACTCCATATACTTAACAGTTTTCTTTGATGATATTTTAATTTACAACGTGACACTTAAGACACATTTAGAACACTTGCAACGTGTTTTTCATTGTTTATGAGATCATCGGTTCTATGTCAAGATGTCCAAGTGTGTTTTTGTTGCTTCTTCATTAGTGTATTTAGGGCATACTATTTCCAGTAGCGGTGTGGAAATGGATCCCAAGAAGGTTACAACCATAACGACATGGCCAACCCAAAGACACAAAGGCAGGTACGAGGTTTCTTAGGGCTTACAAGCTACTATCGTAGGTTTATTCGCATGTATATGACATTCGCAACTCCATTGACATATATGATCCAAAAAGATTGGTTAAGACGGGGTGATCGCGAAAACCGTTTCTTTGAACACCTAAAATGAAAACTTTAGAAAGCATGCCAGTATAATACTAAGCTTACCGGATTTTGAAGAGACGTTATTGGTCGAGGCTGATGCTTCGAGGGAAGGGATCAAGGCCGTTCTATTACAAAGAGCCACCCAATTAGCTTTTTAAATCAAAAGTTTGGTGCTGCATGAGACTGACAGCCACTTATCAAAAAGAGTTGTCTGCCATTGTTGAGGCTATTTACAAGGGGCGACAATATCTCATTGGGAGAAGGTTTATAATTCATATCGACCATAAAGTTATTAAGGAACTAATGTAGCAAGTGATTCAAATGTCGATACAACAACAATATGTCTGAAACTCATCGTTCGATTTCAAGATCGAGTATAAGTCGGGTGTAACAAACGTTGCAACATATGCATTATCTCGGGAATTCACGAGGAAGGAGTAATAATGTTTGCAACTTTCATGACCATCATTCGGGTCATCATCGGGTTGATGGAGGAATTACGGTGTGAAAATCAATCACTAGATGAATTAACTGAGTTACATATGTGATTGTCCCAAGGGGAGTCGCTTGACATGTTTTAGAAGAGGGAAGGACTATTAGTCTACCAAGGGGTCTATTTTATTGGTACTTAGTCATAGCTCAAGCAGAAGCTACCAAAGGAATTCCATGAAACGCCAAGTGTTGGGCATTGCAGAACTAAAAAATGTTGGATTGTCAGCACTATTTTATTGGAAAGGAACACAAAAGGCGGTGGATGAGTTTGTTGGTGGGTGTTTAGTATGTGAACAAGACAAGTACTCTACACATGTGTTTGGAGGCTTATTGCAACTGTTGACCATACCAGAGGCCGTATCAGATGATGTAACCATGGACTTCATTACGGGGCTTCTAGTGTCGAAGGGAGTTATTGTAATTTTTGTTATTGTTGATTGATTGGCCAAATACGTTCACTTCGATATGCTACCAACTCACTATAGCTATATAACGCACCAAAGGTTTCTGAGTTGCTCCTTGAGATCATAGTTAAACATTACGGTTTTCCAAAATCGATCATGTCCGATCGCGACACAATCTTAATCAGTAAGTGTTGGAAGCATTGTTTTTGGAACTCAGTGACACACAGTCAAAACATAGGACATCGTACCACTCCCTAGACAGATAGCCAATCAGAAATTATCAACCATGATTTGGAACAATATTTGCGGGCTATGGTATCAGAGCACCCCCATCAATGGTCTCGGTTATTGACTTGCGCTAAGTTTTCTTACACGCCGGTTACCAAAGTAGTATTCAGATGTCGCTTTATCATGCTTTTTATGGTAAATGACCACCTTCTCTCATCCCATATGTATCAGGAACATCCAAAATGGCTGCAGTTGAAGACATGCTGTTGGAAAGAGATATGGTGTTGCAACAACTTAAAGAGAACTTAGCTGAGTCCAGAAATATGATGGAAATGCAAGCGCCCATGAGGTAGATTCTACCAAGGAGATAAAGTTTTGGTCAAGTTGCAACCTTATCGCCAAATTTCAGTTTCAAAATGACTCTCGAACAAATTATGTGAACGTTTTCATGGCTCGCTCGTAATTACCAGAACGTAAGGAGTAGGTAGCATATCGTTTGGAGCTACCGACAACCAGTCAAATTCACTCGGTGTTCATATAAGTGAATGGAAGGGAAAGTGGTTGCAATGCTTGCATTGGAGTTTGAGAATGCTAGGCCGATCGAGCAACCGCTAACCATTTGTGGATCCCATCGTGTTTTGCACAAGTGTTCACGAGTTGTGCATGTGTTAGTGTAGTGGACGGGGAGTTCTCTAGAGAATGCTACGTAGAAATGGCTAGATAGTTTCAAGCTGCGTATCCTCACTACCACCTAAGGACAAGGTGCTTTCAGAAGTAGAGGGGAATGTTACGATGTCAATTGACCCGGGTAATACGAGGCGTCTCGATCGGGTCAAAGTAGCTTCCAAATGGCACAAGGATTACTTGACAGACAATAAGTAAATAAGGATAAAGTGTCATTTGAATTCTAGTAGGATATTTATGTTTTTAAATTGTTTAAGGATTATATTTTACCCTTTTGACAGTTTAAGTATTTATAGTCCTAATAAGAAAAGCCGTTGACAGACTTGGAATTAATTATTTTCTTCTCTTCTCTTCTTGTTGGAGTCAGCCTCACTCGAAGAGTGCAGGTCTTGGACCTTGTTTGATCGTATCACTTTAGATGACAGACGAACTCAAACAAAGACCGACAAATAGACTCAGACCGGATCCAATAGGTGGGGCAAGTTGGGCAATGACCCCCATGGTCCATTTTCTTAGGTGACATAGTTTATACGTATAGAAAAAAATGGGCTTATTGGTAAATTGATCTGAAGACGATAAAGAAAGAAAAGACAACAACATTGGCGGCAAAATGGAGATCGGTTCTTTTTCTCAACTCACATGCCATTCCCTAAACCGTTCATTCCATAAGGATAAAAGGAAAGCATCTTACTACCTCACACTCACGCTTCACATCTAGTCCTTTGCAAATTGATCATCTAAAATTCTGAATTTTCTCGTCACAATTAGAAAACAATTCTTTTCTCAATCACAAATCAATTTAGAATCGTCTTTATTCTTCGAGTTCCACGCATGAACCTTCACAATTATTTGTAAGTTTCTAATATTTGTTCTTACTTTTTTAAAAGACTTCAATAGTGGTTTATTAAATTGTAATCTTAATAATGAAAACGTCATTAATGAAAATTGTGATGTGACTAGTGAAAATTATTATGTCACTATTGAGAATGAGAATGATAATATGTTAATAAATAATAATATGATGAATGAGAATGGTGATTAGATATATCTAATCCTAGAAATTGAGACAATTATCGACCTCACAAAGTTGTATATTTTTGTTTGGGATAATGTCACTGTAATCCTACGAATTTTTCGGTTCCGGTGTAAATGGTCCCTAATGATTTTATTTGGTCTTTAAGGGGATTAAGCTCTATATTTACCTGCTATACAAGTTCCTCTTACCAATTACAAAAGGTTAGAGGGACTTGATTAGCAGATGCATGTCAAGTTTAAGCATCTGGAATACCAAAAAAAAAAAAAAAACACTAGGACCATTTAAACCAAAAATGAATAGTTCGTAGGGCTACGGTGGCATTATCTTGGCTGAACTTCTTGTTCATTCTCACCGCAGGTACCAGGGACTAAGCTCCAGTCCATGGAAGTCATATTCGTTGCTCCGGTCCTTACACATATCATCTTCGATATGTTATATCTTAGTTAATCTTATGTGAAACTCAAATTCAGAGACTATCAACGGTTAAAATTCACTCGTTCGTCTGTAAAAATGAGCAAAACATACGCGGACTAAAACAACCACAAAATATTTGAAAGTGGGCACCACATAATCAACGTGCTTTGTCGAGATAGATGTTGAGAAACTAGAACACACAATTAACAACTATTATGGAAGTTGAAATCACAACAAAATTATGTAGGAGTTTCTAGTAACCATCGAAAAATCAAAGAACCTAGTCGATGAAGTGTTCATATTTTTGCAATATTGACAAACAAAAAAAAAATCAAAAATCTTATTTTTTAAATTGCCACAAAACAGTCATCGATGTTTTTTTTTTTTTTTTTTTTTGGGTTTAAATAGTCATTGATGTTTTTTTTTTTGTATTTTAGGAGTTTAAACTTTACATTCACCTACTATTAAGTTTCCATTACCTTTTATTACCGATAAGATAGAATTCAATAGTAGGCAAATATACATTTTGAGCCCCTAAAAGACAAAAATAAAACATTAAAAACCATTTAATACAAAATTGAAAATATTCTTAGGACTACAGTGCTATCCCATGTACATAAACTTTTGTTTATGGACAATAAAAATTGATGATCTGAAGGGCCTATCTTTTGTTTTTGCCCCAAGCCTTATATTTTCTTGGACCGGCTCTGAATAGACTTCCGAGGAACAATGCATGCTAAAAAAATGGACTGATGCCTTACAAGTTAGAATTACAAGTGTCAGACCACAATACATGGCCAAAAAAAAAAAATGTAATTTACGCTAAGAATTATTTCATAAAAAGAAAGAATCCGGTAGAGAAAAACAGATTCAAATAATATAAAACAATTTACATCTTGTGTGAAATTGTGTTTTGTACCAAGTTTATGATGCTACTTCAACAAGTAATTACCAAACAATAGTATTATTATTTTGAAACTCAATTATCAAAAAACGAGTAGACTATTTTTAGGCTGGTTTTATTATATTGTAATATTGTTTATAGTTTTTAATTGAGTTAATTAGTTATTTATGCTACAAAGTTTGTGCTTTTCCCAATTTATGCAATAATGTTACATTTCGGTTTGATGGTAACCCACCAAACAATCTGAGCAATAATTATTATAATCATGGTTGTGGTTTTCTTTAATTAAGTTTTGGTTGTTTTTAAGATTCTTATATGTTGCTATGTGGTTTCAGTGATTTTTCCTTATCAAATTATGGATAGTGCAAGAAACATTTCCGGGGAGAAAAAATGAAATTAAAGCCAATTTCCAAATAATATAGCTAAATGTTGACTTTTTTTTTTTTCAAACCTAGTATTACTTAATTGCAAAACTGGTTTGGATTCTCAAAAAATTAACACTACCAATTCTCTAATCATGGCACTTGTTTTTTATTAAATGTTGTTATCAATTGTTTTGTATAACTTTTTGAACTCACGACAAATATAAAATTGGAGATTTAGTTCCCTTGACCTCAAAAATCAAAGTGAAATGGTAATATTTACAAAACATTTATTACATACCTCTGTTTCGTTAAATGGCATATACACAAAGGGAAGGTAATTTACTGAAAGACTAAATGACATGAACAATAAATAATATGTAACAAAAGAGTGCCTCCAAAAATTTTCAACCATGAGCGAATTGTTTTTCGACAAAACTTCATAAATGGTCCCTGTGGTTTCACAGGATATCAGCTTTAGTCTCTAACTTTCAAAAACCTCAAAGATAGTCCCTATGGTTTAAAAACTTTTCATAAATGGTCTTTCCGTCAACTTTTGGCTGTTAAATAGATAACAGATGAGGGCAAAATGGTCTTTTCAATAACAGGGACCATTTATCAACATTATTGTTTTAGTTTTTTTTGTTTTTTAATTTTAATACATTTTTGAGTAAATTACAATTTTGGTCCCTGTGGTTTGCATGAATTTTCACTTTTGGTCATCGTTTCGTTTTTCCACGCTGATGGTCCCTGAACTACACTTTTGCTTACACTATTGGTCCCTTGGCCAGGTAAAATGACCAACATACCCTTTTTAATTTCTTTTTCTTTTTTTTGAAATATTATTATTTTGTTAATTAAAAAAAAAAAAAGAAAAATTCCATCTCCATCACAGTCGGAATCGACACCTACATGCTACACATAAGATCCAGACGCATTAACATTTGTACATCTAATTTCGGGGAGGAATCACAAATCTATTCCAACAACACCCCGTCTCCCCTCCATTGCCAAAACCCGGCTTGTATCTCAATTCCAGAGTTGCACCATCTTTAAGATTTCGAATGGGGATTTTTGGGCGATGAATACAAGCTTTCAAACACAGCTCAAAGCAGTCCCAGATTCCGCTTAAAGCACTCCCGATTCCACCATCTGTTTATTGAGATCTCACCGAACGATGAAAACGAATCTCATTCCTTCGTTTTTAAGTTTGTAATTTGAATTGATTGAATTACCAATCACCATCAAAATCAACATCTTTAGGTCTGTTAATTGAGATAAAATTGACAATTCTTGATTAGAAATCGACTGATTTCTTACACCTTTCGGGAGACTCCGCCTTCGGCTTCCAGATTCAATACGTATCTGGAGTAATTTCGAGTTCAAGATCATCCGTCTCAGACGATGAACACGAAGCTAAATCGCGCTCCTACATGCTACATGAAATTGACAATTCATAGGGTTTCTGTTGATGCCCTGGGTTTTCGGATTTGTTATGTTGTTTTAGGTGGCTGGGATTGTTTCTAGTATATCCATGCTCGACTGGGATTGTCCCTGTAGACTCCAAGATGTGTAATTGTCCCTGTGGAATGTAAGCTTCGATTTCCCTAATTCGCCGGATGCCCTAATAACACACAAACTTTCATAGGAACACAGAAACGAATCGAAGTAGCCGAAACGGAAAGCAGTCGGAATATCTGCAGTCACGGTGGTCTCCAATCGGAATCCGGCCGATTCGATTGGGTTGATGCGACCCAGTTCGAAGGTTCGGTTGGTTTTGGGGTCCAATCGGAATCCGACCGGAAGGTTTGGGTGTTCTTCAAGGTTCCTTTTCCGGCCAACATCATGATTTCCATGGCCTTTACAGCAGTCACGGTGGAATTTTTCTTTATTTTTTTAATTAACAAAATAATAATATTTCAAAAAAAATGAAAAAGAAATTAAAAAGGGTATATTGGTCATTTTACCTGGCCAATGGACCAATAGTGTAAGCAAAAGTGTAGTTCAGGGACCATCAGCGTGGAAAAACGAAACGATGACCAAAAGTGAAATTTAATGCAAACCACAGGGACCAAAATTGTAATTTACTCTACATTTTTAAAGCTTTTTGTCTCTATCTCTCTTTGTCTCTCTCTCTCTAACCCTTCCGATCAACAGCCGGCCAAATCCCTTTATCCACACAAGACACAAACACAGAGCTCCACCAGGATGACAACAATGGCGTCCTCATCGTTTTCCAATTGCACTTGGCTCTTAACTCCGGTGAAACCTCTTAAAAAAACCCCTTCTTGTACTAGCACCATATGCCTCTCAAAATTCGCGAAGAAATCGTCCGTATTGAACCTTCATCGACACATTGAGTGTTCAGTTTCGCCAAGAAACCCATGTTAGGATTACCTTTTTATGGATAAAGAAATAGAAAAGATAAGCGTAACATAAATGTTTTCTCGCGTACCTGCGTTGCTTGAGGCTCCAAGAACACCAGATTAGACAAATTCATAAGAAGAGCAGAAAGGAGATTAGTCAAACTCTTCTCCCACGGCTCACCAAATACCCAATAAAAGCTGCCCCAACACAATACGTCATCCCCCTGGAACACAACTCGCAAAGAAAGTAACCCACACCCCCATTATGTAAGTCGTTTAGAACCCTAGTAAGTGGCACTAACTGATTGTGATAATTTGAATTAGAACAAGATTTAACAAGAAAATTTCGAATCAGAACTAACAACAATTTGGGAATTTAGACCTTTGGTAACCTCTAGTCTTTCTCTTGTCGTCTTTATCTCTCGATTTCCTGTCGTCTCTCTGATTTTTGCTTGGGATCGAGACAAACACGAGAACATCACCGATTCTTCTATTTCCTCTCATCACCACGATCTTGTTTTCTCTCCCTTGATTTCCCAATCTTTCCCTCATTCAATCGCATTCTCCTCCTTCTTATCGGCGACAGGATTGCGAGGTGGAGGGGGAGACTTGGTCGCACAACCCCCCTCCCAAACTGAGTGATAAGCAAGTTTCTTAACAAAAAAAGTCCAGAAGCCCCCTTAACTATAACACAGTAATACTTTTGGTCCCTAATTTCGAATGTCTAACATAAAAGGTTTGCAAACTCTTCATAAATGGTCCCTGTTATGGAAAAGACCATTTTGCCCTCATCCGTTATGTACTTAACGGCCAAAAATTAACGGAAGGACCATATATGAAAAGTTTTCAAACCACAAGGATTATCCTTGAGGTTTTTAAAAGTTAGGGACGAAACTCGATATCCTGTGAAACCACAGGGACCATTTATGAAGTTTTGTCGTGTTTTTTCTTTTACAATCAAATCCCCGATGATTTCTTGCCATCTTTACCCATTTTATTCACTTTCGATAGTCTCTTGGTTCCTCTGAATCTGTTTTCTTGAAAAACTATGTTTTATGGGGATCCAATGTGCTATGACATTGTGTAGAAGAAAACATGACTCGACATCTTCATAACCATCAATTGAAACGACCTTTGTGTTCTTCGGCCTCAAGAAGAAATGACTTCATCGGATTTAACACAACAAATTTTCGGCGAAGAATAAGGGCATGTTTGTCAAAACTAGCTGGTAGCGGTTAGCTGAAAGTTGGAAGTTAGTGGCTGATAGCGGTTAGCTGGAACCTGGTAGTTGTAGCTTTTATTAGTGCAGAAGTGTTCGGAAAAAGTAGCTATTAGCTATTAGAAGTGTAAATAAAATTATAAAAATCAATAGCTAAATAAATGCTTCCAAAAGCTATTTGAAATATATTTTAGATTAGAAACGTTTTGTTTAAAATAAAAGCTAAAAGCTCCTACTGGCTACTGCCGAACGAAACAATTTTTTTTTTTTTTTTGAGTTTTTTCCTAAAAGATCAAAGTTAAAAGCTCCAAAAAGCTGCGTGCCGAACACGCCCTAAAAGTGATGATATGAGGTTTAGCAGCGGTAAGATTTGATGTGGGTTAAAAACATTTAAACAACCACGGTTTGGTAAATTACTTTTTCCAATCATTATTTTGGTTAAGAAATAAGAACTCTTGTGAAATTGGGTAAGAACTAAGAACTAAGAACTAAGAACTAGAACCCGGTCCGAACCATTGTTGTTTACATTTGGGGCCGAGCCCATGTATGAGGGATGATATTCAGAATTAGATTTTAACCGAGACGAATTTCACCTTTATTGACATTTAGGTTTTTACTACACAATAGAACGAAATAGTAATTATATCTTAATATTGTTTTACCTTGGTCATCCAAATTCTTTCCAATAGTTTAAGCATTCAACTTGTAATTTTGTGAAAATTTTATTTCTTTTTTATCGTATATGTTGATTATAATGTTTACTTAATTCTTTAAAAGGTAATGTTAAAATTAATAAAGTCAATTATTAATTTTAGTAGTAACCATATGCCCATACTTTAAAGGGTAATAATGTTTACTTGATTCTTTAAAGGGTAATGTTAAAATTAATAATTTTTTTAATCTTATGGTTTAGTAGTAACCATATGCCCATATTTTATGATTGTTTTACGGTTTTAGCCAAGCCATCAAACGTCTTTGAAAGTTTTAACGACTCAATTTCAAAGTTTTTCCCATTGTACTTGTTTTGATTCTTTACAAGTTGTCTCTTGTACTTTTTCATATGGCTACATTTTTTTAATGATTTTTTCTTTTAGGATACTTCTAATAGAAATAGTGACTCTTCCCAAAACCTTAAAGATACTTATGTATTATTTTGTAAATTTTATACAATAAAATTGTATTATAATTAATGAGAATAAACAAAACTATGTCAAGTCAATTTCTATTCCGAATTAAAGGTTGAGGTGCTAATAGAAATAGCTTGAGAGAAATCAAACAATTATTTGGTCCAAGAAAAATAGAAACTACTTTTTGAATTGATGTTCTCTTCCCCCTCCCTTCCTCCTCTTCTAGGTTTACCAAGCTTGAATAAGAAGACATGAAAGAGATAAAAAGAAGAAGAAAACGCTTCAAGGTTCCAATATGATCAAATTCTTGGTTTTTAATGTTTTTTGTCTGCCATTCTAGTCCACGTCTTATCCTAAATGTATGGCATATAAAAAATGTAGTCATGACCTCAACTACAACTACAAACCTATAAAGGTTTCAAAATCTTCACAACAATAGAACCAAATTCAAAGTTGGGTGGTACAAATGCTTTAAGAAGTCTGATTGACTTATTTAGTGACATTATCATTTTTCAAGTAATCCCTTAGTAACACAAAGTAAAAACTATAATCTAAATAACCGATTTTTGGTCCAAATTTTTCTAAAACAAAAATAATGGTACAAAATATAAAGTTATTTGCTTAACGTTTGAGTGATCTAGGTGAAATAATTGTGAAACTTGGTTACTAGTTAGTGACATGCTCAGTCAATTATTATGAAGAAAACCAGAATAGTCACTCTACTTACCTAACGACCAACACAAGATCGACGATGTAGGCTTTCAATACAGTAAGTCAATCATGACAATTATGAACAAAGCAACAAAAGTAAATTTTGATCGAAAGTGATATCTTTCCAATGGATGTACCACCGAATCACATAAACCAATAAATCAACCATATGTATTCCTTTTTACATACGGTTGCATTCCACAAAAATCAAGGATCCAGATTAGCATTCCTCTAATGTTTCACACATACGGGCAAGATCCAAGTTACGGTAGAATGCTAGGTCGATAATCTAAGCAACCTCGCTATATATGTTTGAATGCCTCACCAAGCTTTCTAAAAACCCTAGGTATAATATATTTCTTCCAAGAGGAGTGATGCATGAAGAGCACAACAATACACCAAAATACCAAGCTTTAGGGTTTAATCAGATGTGCTTGGGCGAGACCTAGCGCAAACCACATGAATTTCACTTTATAAGGGTCCGAACTGCGCACCTAGTAGCTTGTTATAGCCCATTCCATTCTAGTATGTTATGCTTGATACTTTTTGGGTACTTCTCCCTTATAACACATATAAGGTTCCTTTATAACACATATAAGGTTCCTTATTGATATTGTGATTAATCACATTATTCAATGCTTGCCTAATTAAACGATGCAATAGATTCAGAAAGTGGTGGTAGTAACATCAACCTGTTATGAGTACGCAAATACTCCAATAATATGCCTCTTTCTGGAACTCATAATAGTCTAGTAATGTTACGAACAAAGTATAATCACTAGCAAAGTATCCCACTGCTACCTAGGTCAAATGAATCTATAACTCTATATGTTCGTCTTACCAATTTTAGGTACAAATGCGGCGTGAAAAAGTGCAAACCATGGAAGAGGAGATGGAGATAGGAGAAGCAAAATTGAGGGCATTCGAAGAAAAAGAAGAGGAAATGGAAAATAAAGCAAAAAGAAATGCAAGATATGATGGCCGATTTTATTCAAAGTTGTCCAAAATCTTTTCGACCACCCGATAACCCATCAAGTGATCCAATAAAAAAAAATCCTTAGTTTGATATTGTGAAACATATGTAATTTTTGTGCATGAAACAACTAGCGTCGTGAAACGTGGTGCTTAATTAGCTCTTGTATCGAAATGATATTTATGTTATTGTATGCTTAATGTATTGATATTTATGTTATTGTATTGATATTTATGTTATTGTATGCTTAATGTATTCCTTTTTTGTATTGATATTTATGTTATTGTATGCTTAATGTATTCCTTTTTTGCTACATTTACGCTGTTAAAAAGCTAGAAATATTTATTTTTATTTTTTGATTGTTTTAATTAAAAAAATAAAAATGACGGATTAGTGACTCAAATTCTGTCACAAAAAGAGTATCAGATTTATCCTAAAGGTAGGTATTCGGTAGTTAAAACTAACCCGTCGGTATTCCGTCACAAAATTGAAAAGTCTGATTTGGTAGATATTTGGTAGGTAAAGCTTCCTGTAGGTATTCGGTAGGTAAAACTAAAGGTAGGTATTCGGTAGGTAAAACTAACATGTCAGTAATCCGTCACTAAAGTCACAAAACAAGTGCCCGTAGGCATTCTGTCGAAGATTACCGACGGAGGGATCCCGTCAATATTCTGTCATTACGTTTGTCGGAAATCGATAGGTATAGTTTTCCAACGAGGGTTTTTACTCATTCCTAGTTTCGTCAGAGAAAACTGTCGGTAAACCCAAATAGCTACCAAAATCGTCATTAGAATTACCCTAGTATTCTAGATTTCTAGTAGTGGGCAATGTTAAAATGGAAAAACGTTATGGAACATTTATATAGCGAAAAAGATCTAGGATTCTTAAATCTAACTTTGAAATGTCGCTAAATACCTAGTTCATAAAAGCAATATGAAGACGATAATAAAGAATCATTTCACATCTTGGCATCTCTAAACAAAATGTTATTTCTAAATATTCAAATGATTCAAAATGTATCGAGTATCATCATACGAAACTAATTTATCTACGCCAGTTGTAAGAGAGAGAAGAGTAGTTATATTGTACGTTAAATAATAAAAAGATTACAGTGGTGCATTATAAAGAGTCTTGGTGCACAATTATGTGAACTACGTCATACAATATTACGACGCAATGTCATAGCTTTACAATGAAAGACTCAGAAAGTCGTATTTGGTGTAGAATATCAAAGCATTTAATTTATTAATATTTGCTCACCGATCAAATGATGACATGTGTTTACCAATTACTATATCCAGTGAATATAGAACAAACTCATCCATGATAAAGGTCCCTTTTCAACAAGAAAATAATAGGTTATATACACATGAGCACGATAACTGCATGGTTAAGTAACGAAAAATATCGTTTGATTTCTATTGAACTTTATTTTCGATTATAATATCCATTTGGTTTGAGAATACTATTCGATTTGCAATTTACAAATATGGTACTTATGATAATATAAATATTTTACACTATAAGTTAGACTTTGAGCCTAAATATATTAAACATCTAACGAGCCATCGTTAATCTTTAAAAAAACAAAATCATCTTTGGCAAGAAAACATGAGCACACTGCACACAGATCATGGCCATTCCAAAGGCAAAACCATGCACATTTAAACACCAAAAATGCTGATGCATTCAAACTTTTGTCTCTCCAGCCAATAATTACTTGCGCGTGTGTGATTCATGGCAACTCTCCCACAAGTATCATAGAGGATAGTCGGTTGATTTATTTGAGACTTAAACTAATAATCCAACGATTAATATTGTGAGCTAATATGGAATCGTATGAACGGGTCAACAAACAATATTAAGAATTAAATGTCGATTCTTCGCAATAACAAATCCAAAGTTACCAAATTTCACCCAGAAATGAGATGATATCACAATCAAATCTGATTATAAAAAATGTAGAAAAAGACCGTACCTTTATCAGACAAATTAATAAATAAGAGCAAAATAAAAATCAACCTGAAGATTGCAGATTTTTAATTTGTAAAACTGCACGGAAGAACTTTTGTCCTTCACAGTTTTTACGTCACTTAATGGTTGTAAGCTTCAGCATAAAATCTAGGATTTCATGCAGATTATTGTTCTTTTCAATAGGTATGAAAGAATAGATAATCACAAAACGAATACTCGAGAACTCGGAAGAACTAGAATTTCCTGCTTGCAAATCATAGTGAGAGAAGATGGAGCAGATATCTCGATTTTTGGGGTGTGAACTAAGACCCGAAGAAAGCTGTATTTATAGTTGCAGAAACCCTAGGAGGCTCTAAAAATGTGGGCTGATGACGACGTCAGCGCTATCACGACTTGGCATGTGTCATGCAGCTTGACTAATTAACCCTAGTCGCGACACCTTGCTTTTTAAGCCACACGTAAGCTGGAGGCTTATATAAGCTTCCACACACCTATCCATGAAGCCAATGCGTGGTCACCGCTGACCAGTTCGGTCCAGCTCGATCCAACCCAAACCCTACCAAAAACAAAAGCTCCTCAGCTCCTAGTGAGGATGGTGAATGTGAAGTGAAAAGTGCATTTAAATTGCACCATTTCGCGAACCGCATGTCTTGCGTCTCACGTCCATGGCTCAACTCGACATGCGTGTGAACTTGACCCATCCCTCGACTCATTAAAACCTTAGAAGGCTAAGGATGAGAAAAACCATACAAACCTACTTTTAGATCTTCCTCCCTCCAATATGGGACAAAGAGAAAGTTGCCAACTTGCAGTTTAACCTTCGAAATTTCCAACAATCCCCCACCAAGTTGGCAAGTTTTATTTCTCTAAAATAGATGAGTTGATGTGGGTGTTGTGAAGAGTAATCCTAGTTTAATGTGGATAAAAAGAGACTGATTTAATGTTATCCTATGGATTTAACCAAGAACCTTGTGATGTTTTTGGTAAATACACACATCACTGCCATCATTGGGTTCTCACTGAACGCGAATATGGCCAAGTAGTACAAACCCTTTTCATGACCCTCCAGAAGATAAACCACTAATCTTTATTTGAGGTGGCACCGCCTTTAGATCATATTGTCAAAGTTTTATAACATCTTTGTTGCTTAGATGTTTCCAAAATTTTGTTAAGAGTCTTAACTCATCCTCATTCGCATTCGCAGTAACGATGTACTATCTTACCTCACACGGATCTATCATTATTGATAATACATTCTATCACTAGTGAATTCATTATAACCCTTTAAACTTAATAATTAGTAGCACTAATTTGAAATTGGGTTTTCATCACTAACGATTCTATTATGGTTTCAGCCCTATGTTTTTCGTGTAGTTTCAACCAAACCTTTGATATCTCAACATATGTTGGTTAAGTAGATCTACCAAGTTCTTACTCATTCGACATACACAACTTTGATGATACTATTTTCGATTAGTTGTCTCACATAATTATTTCGAAACCAATATCTCATGACTTCCTATTTTACACAACATTATATACTTTTGACTGTGTGGTCTCACTATCACAATACATTAGGATATATGACATTGGAATATCCGACAGTCGGATATCCAAAACCAGATCTCTAATCCAGTTTTCCAATTTTCTTATTACCCCTAAGGCAATAAACCTGGAATCCATCGTCTAGTGAGCTATACATGTATGTTTCTTGATCGCCCTAGAAATAGCTCCTCCTAGTGCATAAATCCAACTATTGTGGATTTAGAATCAAAGGTCTGACCTATCTAGTTGGTATCATATTACCTTTCCAGTATACCAAAATATGATGTGTATGTCAACTCAAGAGTACTTGGCATTTTCAGGTACCTTAATACTCTTCATACTTCCTTCCAATGTTCTATCGCCGAGTTGATAATATACTGACTAACATTTCTTAAAGGTAATGCCTTCCAGTGTTCTATCGGCAGTGGGTATCTATTCTTCACCCTGAGCTTATTCAGCTCCCTATAATCAATCCACATTTGGCAAGATTTGTCCTTCTTCTTAACAAATAATAGTGGCGCTCCCCAAGGCGAACTATTGGGTATGCCTTGTCCAACAGCTCCTCAAGCTAGGTGGACAACTCGTGCGTCTCCACGGTGCAAAATGATATGATGTATTGGCTATTGGAACCGCAGCCAAAACCAAGTCAATATGAAACTCCACCTGCCTCTCGGGAGGGACGCCTGGTAAATTAGTGGGGAATATATCAAAGAATTCTCAACCCACGTGCACCTCATCTATAATCATCCTCCTCTCCTCCCTAGTATTAATGACATACGCCAGAATTCCGGTGCTCCCATGTTGGAGATATCTCCGAGCCCTTACAACCGAATAGAAGGTCGTGTTGCCTCTATTCCCCTCACCCTAAATCACTAGTTCTCCCCCACTTGGGGTTCGAACCCACACATGATGTCGCTCATAATTAATTAAATCTCTTAATCGACTCAACCAATCCATGCCCACCACTATACCAATGTCACCTATCGGGATATGGATGAGGTCTATCAAAAACCTCACCTCGTGGATCTTCAAAACACTGTCGCGGTACATCTGAGTCGCTCTCACAATCTGATTATCCGCTATTTCCACCTCCAACGGGTGGTCCAATACACCTAAGGTAACATCAAGGACCTTGCTAAAAGCAAGCGATACAAAAGAACGACTTGCCCCCGAGTCGAATAACATTAAGGCGGGCATAGAGTTGACTAGGAACGTACCTAATCAACATACATAAGAATAAGAACATATATGGAAAGCAATGCAAAACTTAAATAAATGAATACCGGTGACGACGTCCGGCGCAGCTCGTGTCTCCTCTGTAGTGAGTTTATATGCCCTGCCTTTGGCCTTTGGGGCCTTTGCCTTCCCCTGGCAGCTGTCGGTGATCCTCAACGTCGTAGCACAGGATTCTGCACTGCTCCCTGCACCAGCTTGGGATAGCTGGCCTTGACATGGCCAACCTAGTCGCAATGGCAGGACACCCTCACCTTCTGCCGGCAATCGCGACTGGCATGGCCCTCATTTCCATATTTGTGGAATACAAATGAGCGACATCAACCCTCATGGGTCTTCCCGCACCTGCCACACTGTCTGTGGCCTCTTGTCCCCTCTGCTCTCTGATTGGAAGCCTTTAAATAAAATCGAACTTTGCAAAAAGCCACTATCCAACACTATTCCAAATATCGCTTATTGTCCTCTCTATATCATGCAGAAAATAGGACTGTGTTTTCAACTTATTTTATAGATAAATAAACGTCAATATTATCAATTTTTCTGGTTATATTACATAGACTAATTCATCAACATACGCACAATAGTAGTATCATTGTTTCTATGTGCACAAAAATATTATACTAACCCAGTACCCTACTTAGAAAAAAGAAAGAGAAATAGATCAATCTACATGAAGATCAATCCATATACACACACAACCAATATGTATAATTTGGAGTTGCATGGACTACAAAAATATAACCACAAGTTGTTTATAAAGCTTTCAAAACAATTTTTTCTAATGGTCTCACAATTCTTACACAGATAATTTTGTACTTGTAACATTTTCATCAAACTTAATTTAGGTATAAAACAGTTCCTCTAGAGTTCTTAGAAATCATGATTACTAATGTTAAAATACTCTCCTCTCCACTATCCCAATATCTAATAGGCTAACTCATGTAACAGAAATTAAACAAAAAATGCCCAAATTGCCCTTCCACAAACAATTGTGTTGTTTATTTCCCATATTACCCTTTTCTATAAAACAAGGCTTAAATGGATGCGTAGCAGACTTCATCGGTTTGAGTTGACATGTTTAGTTTGAACCGACAAAGCAATTTGTCCCATTTAAAAGGATTTCTATTGATAATAATAAACATGAACCTATAAAATTCCCACACATACATTGGACTTACCAAAGATGTGATGATATCCATTTCCAAATGCAGAACTGATTTAGATGAATGGTAATTTTGATAGCATACTAATCATTCATTCACCTTTGATCTTGTACAGGAAACTAACGTAATCATTTGGAAATGGATATTTTTGAAACCGTTGGAAAATTTTCATTCAACTACAAATAGTCTTTTATAAACAATAATCAGACTCCTATCTAATGTGATCATCAAATCTAACATCTTCATAGTGGGGCTACTAAGAAAGACCACAAAACACCGCTAGGAAAGATTTCCAAAAGAACTTGTGGTGATTTCACAACATGCTGGGGACTTCTTGACAATTGAATAAAAGAAACAGCAAGAAACATGAAAGCACCAGTGGTCTAGTGGTAGAATAGTACCCTGCCACGGTACAGACCCGGGTTCGATTCCCGGCTGGTGCAATATCAACTGGATTGCAGTGAAGAAGTATGTGCTAAACGTGTGATGTTGGGTCATCACAGCTGTTCGATTCTTCGAATTTAACAGCACATCTGAGCAATTCTTTTTCCTCAAATAGAGAATAGACGTAATAATAAACTAAAATTTTATTAATAAGAAACTAAAATTGTGGTATAAAAGAATCGAAATCGCCATACATTATGTAGTTTCTCATGCAAACTCTTAGTGGAGGGCGCCTGAAGAAATAAATATAATGCCTATTAACTTAAGGACCAATTTCGTTATAAGGCTACAAAATAGGCAAAAAACTGAAAGACTAAACTGTTTGGGACCAAAATTAAATTTGTTGAACAAACACCGGGACCAAAAATGTAATTTACTCTAAAACTAATGTTTCTCTCCTCTGTTTTCGGTTTTAGGTGTGAAAGTGAAACCCATTATACTGTTACTGTATCATTTAGGCAATGTTCTTTGATTCAACAAAATAAGGGTGTCGGTCATCAAAATTAGTTCTAAACCAAATAAGGGTAACATCGACAATCAAAATCAACTAATCTGAAAACAGCCCAACACAATTCTAGTATTACCTAGGGTTGGAATAAATTTGCAATACTTGACTAATCAGAAATTAGTACATTTGCAGGCTTGAAATCATGCAAACATCAAGCTAGACTCATATCAGAAAGTAATACGTTACCTGATAGTGTGCGAGAAAGATAAGAAGCAAGACTCAATGGCGATCGCGATATAGGTGTGCGATAAAACCTGATTTCTTTGATAGCGTGCGAGAATGAGTTTTTAACTTTGTTTTTAGTAAACAACTACTTCAAACGCTTGGTCAAGGGTTGACCACTACTTCAAAGGTCCAAACCATAGCTAATTTCGTCAACATTTTCCATATAAAACATATACACACGATGATGATAATAATAATAATAATAATAATAATAATAATAATAATAATAATAATAATAATAATAATAATAATAATAATAATATTTCGATGGGTCAAATTAACGTTGTATTTTGTTTAATGTTTTATTCTCCAATAATTATAATAACAAAAAGATAACTTTTATAATATTAGTAGAATAATAATAATTTAGTTATTAATCCCAATAACAAGTGTCGAGAATTGGAGTAAACGCCATGTTCTATTCTGCAACGACGACAACAACTACTACTACTACTATTGATGGCAATGTTATGACAGTGTGACGGAGATGCGTGTTGGTTGTTTTCGATAACCAAAACATAAAACGCGGAAGCTTAAAACAAAGATCTTGATCTCGAATCTAGTTAAAAGAAATAAGTAAACGAATATGACATACATGTTTCTATTGAGCTTTTCAGATCTGATGTGTAGGGTTAGTTTTCCAGTTGATCTCAAAAGCTCTCTCTAAATCCCCCAGCAATATACCTCACGAATTTTAGTGTGTATTTCCATATATCTGATTTGCTACTCATCATGTGTTTATATAGATGGAGATATAACCGAATGTGAGAGTTTTAAGGGATAGATTAAGTTTTGATTTAACCGGGAACTCAACCCACAAGATAAACACTAGATAAGGTTTATCTACTATTCAAAATCAGTCCATCAACAATTTCAAATAATATTTTATATTAAACATGAATTTTAATGATAACATAATATACATTTAATTTAAGTGATCCCAAAATATCTAACAATCTCCCACTGGACAACGAATATTTAAATATACATATAACCATATAAGCGCTTTAATATATGTTATCATAACATTGGTACCCTTAAACAATCTCGCCCATTAATCATAACAGTATAGGATCAAAGCGGTTTTTGTTACAATTTACGTAACTAAACCCATCAATGGTCACATATACATATATCACTAAACGACATAGATTAATCATAAATGTGTGGTTTTGAAATCAAATTAGATTTCATGTGAGTCCCTATTTACTTTGAAGTGAGATCAAACTTCAAATAAGTGCAAATAATTATGTAATAAACTCAATCCTTAATTCTGTACAGAAATAAATAATTATTCTTAAACAAAACATAAAGCACCAAAATAACATGCAAAACTCCCACTAAAACAAAATATCATCAATCCTTATCACACTTATATGTGTAGTATTCTCGTGAAAGACCTTGGGAGGTAATCCCTTCGTGAGCGGATCTGCTATAATGGAGTTCGTTTCGATGTGCTCTATTAAAATCTTTATATTTTGCAATATTTATTTAACAACTAGAAACTTAATGTCAATACGCTTTGACTTAGTAGAACTTCTGTTGTTGTTGAAATATAACATTGCTGAATTATTGTCACAATACTATTTTAGTGGTCTTTCAACACCAACATTACGCAGCCCCGTGACAAAATTCCGCAATCATATCCCGAGATGTGATGCCTCAAAGCATGTTATAAATTATGCCGCCATAATAGAAAAAGTTACCAAAGGCTGCTTAGAACTCTTTCATGAAATAGGTCATCTTGCTACCAGGAAAATGTAGCACGATGTGGATCGGTAACTATCTTGGCATCAAGTAAAATTAAAATCAGAATACCCAATGATCTCCAAAAGATCTGATTTTCTATATGTGAGCATATAGCCTTTTCATGTATGATCATTTTGTTCTCAATATCATTGTATAAAACCAAAAAGATATATTTACTTCCACTATACTTTTGATACACAAATCATCCTTTTGCATTTATCTCAAAACCAAGCAAGATAATGATACGATGAAACTCGTGATACTATAGATGGGATCTCATAAGTTGATGTTGTTGAGTTTGTTCTTTATAAATAGGAGATTGAATAACATTGTCGGTCCTTGTTCATGAATTACTACTTCATCAGTAGGTACTTAAAATTCACACATCCTCAGAAATAATAATATGAATCATGATACATTGTTCATCAATGACAATGTTTCTAACCTTATTTCTCCCATAAACTCAACATCCTCAAAGAACGTTGCTTTATCCAAATTGCATTGTCAAGGTTCATGCAACAGAGAACTAACATAATACTCTCATTTCATTATGTAAAGATGGTCCCGTGAAGCGCATAAATATCATTCATATTGCAAATATTATGCCAGGACTCAAATTTGATGTTTTGAGTGTTGGAATACGATAGCATAAAAACAACGCAGCGGAAACAGAAATCAAAATCGTATTCAACCAGGATCACAGAATCATGCACACTTTTGTAACTGTAAAATCAAGAGGGTTCAAGAAATACCTTTTAGATCTCAGATCTGAACTTGTTAGGATGACGAGAGCCCAAAGTAGAACTCCTCTAATGTAATCGCACCCAAGACAACGATCCAGCACCCGCTGATGTAGTATATACCTTTGCTTGAAGTTTTAGCACGTAATACTTAGGGTTTTGAAAGAAATCGGCCGTATACCGAGGGGTGGGAGGAGGGTGACGAAAATTAGGGTTTTGGCTACCCCTACAACTCAGATCTAGGGTTGTATTTATAGTGCTCCTCATCCTTATCCCCTCCCTTGTGGATATTTCACTTTGGTCCTTTATCCTTATTAAGTTTCTAATTAATATACCTTTACTTTGGTATATTAATAAACTTAACCATTAAGTTTCTAGTTAATATACCTTTACTTTGATATATTAATAAACTTAACCCCTCAAGTTTATTTTCGATCTCTTTTAGCTAAATCGTCTCTTGCGTGTAACCCAAAAGGACCCTACTATTTATAATAATATTACCAACTTGTTATAACGATGGGCATATAACCAACAGTCTCCCACTTGCACTTGTTATAACAACTGTATGGTCTAATATTCCTTAACCTAGTAAGGTGTATGTCATCCTAGACAAGTGTCGTGTTCATCTAATGAAACAGCCCTTAGGCAAGTGATCAAATATTCCTTTGTTCTAAAAGATATCCTTATGAACGTCTGACATGGAATCATGTCAGTCTCAGACATTTAATATTATGTTTCCCGATAGAGATTTGTGATGACCACAACAAACTGCACTATTGATTCTATATCAATTCAGTCTCGGTACGGTCGTACACTTGCTGTCAGCACCAAATCATCAAGGGGCCCATGGATATCGCTTCTCCTGTTAGGGCAGAAGGAACAAATAAACTTTGACTACACGGATCTCGCCTACTCATCATGTCATACCTGGACATTCCCTGTATGGCTGCCAGTTACGGACAACGTTGGAGAAAACCAAGGCACAACAGACTGCAGGACAAAGAATCAATGCATCTCCGCTTGAAGAATATAAGATATTACCATCTTAGAATTACTCATGACAGATTCCATGAAGTAATCTCTAAGTGCAGGTTACTCCAATACTTAATCCCTATTAAGTACACATGAGAATTAGTGCATCTCCATGCTATGTCCATCTCTATGGACAATTTACCAATTCCTCATGTCAGTCTTGAATCAATACTTACTCCCAAAAGTATGACCGACTGTGGACAGTTTGAATAATAATTAAATTATTCAGGAAGTCAATAAAACACGCAAAATCGGAACACAATGATAAACTAATGAAATGACTGCCTTTATGCATATATTATGTTCTCCACATAATAATCTTCATATCAGATAGAGTTTTTCATTGCTTAAGTTCCCAATACAAATCAAACTATACTAACCTCACTCAAAGTCAATTCATTTACAAATCTAATGCATATGGACTTAGCATGAATGATCTTGCTTAGTCTGAGACATTGACTTAGTGATCAGATCATCTATCTTGCCTCATCTGATATAGCTCTATTAACTTAGATGTCTCTTTTGGTAAGAACCCGGATCCTGACTGCGTACAAGAACCGTTTCTATTAGTTTTGGAAGCTACTATCAGTGTGCTTCTTTACACTGAGTTCTCCCATACTATAATGGATCAAGAATATCTTAAACATTTAAGATACTTCGTGACTTCCATCCATTTGACTTTTGCCAGGATTAGCCTAATGTCAAAACATCATGCTCAAGGCATATGATACATTAGGTCTCGTACATTATGCGATTGATCCATATGCAAGTGCATACGGGACTCAACTTATCTCATCCAGGATCTTAATGGAACTAGGACTCTGAGTTTCACACAGTCCTAAACCCTGATACAGAAACTTGAATCCCTTATAGGAGTCTTGTATCTCTAGATCCGATTGCTCATGTACTATGGCTTATCCTTATGAAGCACTTAGTTCTCTCTCCATAGATCATGATGCTTCATATCCAATAGGTCACTCCTATGTCATTTGTAGCACAACAATTCTCATTTATTTATGATTTCTCAATATAGGGACGTTTACATGAGAATTTTGCTATCTGCATATAACATAGGTTGGACTTCAGTGCTCCCACTAGCACTGACATTTACATAGTTCACTTTTATTTCCAATATCCCTATGAAGCACTTAATTCTATCTCCATAGATCAAAATGCTTCATGCGCATTAAGTCTCTCCTGTGTCATTTATAGCATAACAATTCTCATTTATTTCATATTTCTCGAGATAGGGGCATTTACATGAGAACTTTGCTATCTGTGTACGACATAGGGTAGACTTCAATGCTCCCACTAGCTCTGACATATACACATGACTCATCTTTACTTCTCGAAAATCCAAACTCTTTGATTTTCTCATCGAAGCAGAGATTCCAGCTACGAGATGCTTGTTTGAGTCCATAAATCGACTTCACAAGTTTACACACTCTATTAGGATATTTGGACTGTACAAAACCCTCTAGTTGTGTCATATACACATCCTTTGAAAGTTTTCCGTTAAGGAAAGCGGTTTTTACATCCATTTGCCATATTTCGTAGTCATAAAATGCTGCGATGACAAAAAATATCCTAATAGATTTAATCATCACAACTGGTGAAAAAGTTTCCTCATAATCAATCCCTTGGGTTTGAGTATAACCCTTTTCCACCCGTCTGGCTTTGTATGTGTGTACCTTTCAATCCACGTCTGTCTTCTTCTTGAAGACCCATTTACACCCAACTGTTTTAAGGTCAGATGTTTGATCAACCAGGTTCCAAACTTGGTTATCATACATGGATTTCATCTCGCTCTCCATTATCTCTTTCTTTAAGGCAACCCAAGAGGCCTGCCACGACTGCCGATAATTGGTAGGGTCACAATGATCCACCAGACATTCATCACCTTCGTCAACATGTAATTCATGAAAACCAGGTGTATGACGTCCTTTATCGGTTTCTCGAACAGGAGATGGAGTTATGTCAGATTCCTCAGCAAACTCTTACTGAGTCTCAACAGGTTTTACTACCTCTGGTTGAGCGCTAGTGCCAACATCAGGCTCTTTGATCCTTTGAGTCTCATCAAGATCAGTCAGGCTCCCACTGATTCCTTGAATATCAGCTTCCTATCATAGAAGACTGCCATTTATACAACATCATATTGTTGTCAAAATGCTTATTATATCCAAGTACTCTAATGGAATAACACTTCTGTCAATCGGCGTCCTCTGAGCTACACGGTAAACCGTAAGTCTCAAGACCCCAAATTTCTAAATATGCTAGTGAAGAAACATCTACACTCCATATTTCTCAAACAGTGTTTATAGAACCTTTTGTGTTGGTGCAAGGGTTAGGACTCTATTGTCTCTAAGGTTTAACCTCAGACATAGATTGGAAGCACAATAGAATCCATCATAAGTCGAACCTTTATGTTCGATTATAACTCAGACACACCATACGATGCTCGTAGCGTTCTAAGTGGATTTGACTGTTGAAACAATTTTCACAGTCCATTAGATGATTGTATAATCTTTGACTAAGAAACTCTTTATCCGCACTTGGATTTAGAATTCTCATCCTTTGCTCATTTGATTCAATACTATGTTCTTGAAGTACTGATCACCATATAGGTTTCAAACTCAAAAGAGTATTTTAGACGGTTTAGTGGAAAACTGAACGGTCCAAATACATTAGATGTACAAGGTCCAACAGATTCTCAGCCTTTGCCCACAATAACTTGTGAGCAGTGCATAGTTATCTGTCTATGTAGACAAGAATAGCAGTTATCATAAGACTTTCAGTCAAATGATCTCCAGAATCCTATCCATCTGGAGTTCTGGTAGCTTCTTTCAAGTTTACAAAACCAGACAATTCCACTCATCCCATCAATCCAAACATTTGGATTCTCTTGAATCAATCTTTTCGAACTATTGTTGTGAACCAGTTCTCATAGATGTAATGACCATAACTTTGTTCCAAAATAACTTTTAAAATAACTTTTATTTAAAATAACCTTTATTTAAACCAAGTCAAAACCATCTGATGAAACAATGTTCACATCAACAATCTTCAAATTGCAAAACCATAAACTAAAACACTATAGAGAAGTTGGTTCCTAATCCTATGGATGAAAGCAAACTGCTTGTAGTCCATGATTCGATCCAGCTCTCCATGGTTTGTACCTCTGCTTTATTCCAGTCTCTGCCCATTAAAATGGCAATACTGGTCATAAGCAAAGCACTTATGGAATTACAAATATACCTGAAGTGCCATACTCTTTGGCTTGCAACTACTTCTATTACGTCAGATATCTTGAGCATTTATGCCTTCCATGTCCCACATCCTTTCAGTGGAAACAAAAATCTTCCTCAGGATTTCAGTATTGAGGTTTCTTTAGAAAAATCATTCCCTTGGTAGGGTTTATCCTTTTCCTTTTGACACCTCCTTTAGGAACCGTGGTGTTGGATTCCCTAGCCATGTAAAGTTCTACTTTCCTCAACATGCTATGTAATCTCTCGAAGGGTCCTTTTAAGTTCTATGTAATGAAGTCCAGAATGAACTAATCATAAGAACTAGTCAGCGAGTTAAGGACAATGTCCGTGACTAACTCCCGACTTGTTGGAAATCCCAACCTCCACATTTGGTCAACGTACCCTCTTATGCTAAACACATGGGTATTGACTCTTCATCCTAGTAACAGCCTACATCCAAATAATGCTTTCATGACTTCGAATCGTTCCCATTTAACCTGCTCTTGGATCATGTCCTTAAGCCGGTTAATCATGTCAAAGCACCAAGACCCCACAATCTTCTTTGAAGCTCAGGAATCATAGTGTCTAACATGAAACGAGCAACCTTATTCGAATCATTTAGACGTCTAAGATGATTGACCGTCTATTTCAGCACTAGTGGATCTGGCTGGATAATCTATAGGAACTTGTTCCTTAATCATATAAAAATTTCCCTCGACATTGAGTACTCTTCTCAAGTTCTGGAACCAACACGCATAATTTATGCCGTTGAACTTACTTTGATCAAGGAAGCCATGCAGTAAAAAAAAACTTGTAACTTTCAAACTTTCTTTAGTTGACATCTAAAATAGAGTTTTGTTTAGTTTGATTATCCCTTAATAAATTAATTACCCATAAAATTAATTTACTTAAGGCTAGAATCCATATTTCGCTTTTGGTGGTGAAGAGGTATGCCGTAGTCACCCCCAGAAGTTATTTAGGTAGGCAATACTCTTTTGCCAACTTCAATCTCTATGAAGCTTCTAGATCTTTTGGGATTCATTGAATCTGATCAATGGCATGTTTAATCCCATCATGCTCATCCTCTCTCTCATGACGGGTATGCCGCGTATCACGAGTTTGGATGGTAAATCGACCACGAAGACCCACGTGACACCCGGCCCATGATTCATGAGTTATCGCGAGTATCACATCATTTTGGCCGAGTCCAATCCGACGCGTTGGCTATGGCACTTCCCACACCGGAAGGGCCCGGTTAAATGTGTGGTTCTTTGTGGGTAGCATGAGATTCACATTTTCATAAAACGGGATTTCGTTTCGTTAAGTTAAAACATTTTAACTTTCTTTTGGCAAAATGGTCTCTTAAACTTTTAAAATTCGTCTTACAATTGCCAATAATTTTAAAACATGTTAACAACTTTTAACAATCTAGTTTTGCATATATCATTCTTGTTAAAACACTTTAACCTTTTAATTGGCAAAAGGGGTCAATTTAAACATTTTAAAACCAATTTGAAATGCCAATTCACTTTTGAAAAATTCTATTAACTTTTAACAATTTTTCTTACTTGTGTATTTTCAGTAATACTTTTATCTTGAAACATTGTCCAATCAAACCCTTTCGGTAACTCCACTCGATAAAATGTGACAGGCGGTGAAGGTGGTAAGCAATGAATGCTATTTAAAAACCGACCTCATTAGGAATCAAAGAGACCTCCTTCAACCTTCTACACATTTAGAGTGGGTGAGCCTAGTCACGGTCTGACCAATGGTATTTTTATTTTAAGTTATACATATAGATACAATTCTATTATATATATCATTTAAAATTTTAAGTATTCTTTGAAAATTATGTTTAACTATTAATTATATTAAACACGCAAGGATGCAGTGTTAATAATTAATTTAAACAATCATCCATTAAATTTTGAAGCATTTTAAACTTTGTGTTTAGCTATTAATCCTATTGAGCATGCAAGCATTCTATGTCAATGATTAATCTAAACAATCATACAATATTAAAATCACCATTTTATAACAAGAAATCTGATTTCAGAAAATAAAACATCACGACCGCCGCGACGCGAAACACGAGAAAACGCGACGCGGTAATCAAAAGAAACCAATCATGACAAGAACGACGCGGCGCGGAACACTAGGAAACGCGACGCGGCAAAACCCTAATGATCGTAACTTTAGAAAAACCCGCGACGCGATATTTCAATTACCGCGGCGCGGACGTCGATCAGATTCGATAAATCAGAAAAAAAATGATTTTCAACAATTTTAATCGAATCAAAACAGTACAAAATCATGATAAAGTGGCTCTGATACCACTGTTGGAATACGATAGCATAAAAACAACGCAGCGGAAACAGAAATCAAAATCGTATTCAACCAGGATCACAGAATCATGCACACTTTTGTAACTATAAAATCAAGAGGGTTCAAGAAATACCTTTTAGATCTCAGATCTGATCTTGTTAGGATGACGAGAGCCCAAAGTAGAACTCCTCTAATGTAATCGCACCCAAGACAACGATCCAGCACCCGTTGATGTAGTATATACCTTTGCTTGAAGTTTTAGCACGTAATACTTAGGGTTTTGAAAGAAATCGGCCGTATACCGAGGGGTGGGAGGAGGGTGACGAAAATTAGGGTTTTGGCTGCCCCTACAACTCAGATCTAGGGTTGTATTTATAGTGCTCCTCATCCTTATCCCCTCCCTTGTGGATATTTCACTTTGGTCCTTTATCCTTATTAAGTTTCTAATTAATATACCTTTACTTTGGTATATTAATAAACTTAACCATTAAGTTTCTAATTAATATACCTTTACTTTGATATATTAATAAACTTAACCCCTCAAGTTTATTTTCGATCTCTTTTAGCTAAATCGTCTCTTGCGTGTAACCCAAAAGGACCCTACTATTTATAATAATATTACCAACTTGTTATAACGATGGGCATATAACCAACATTGAGAACATAAATAACATATTCCTTCTTTATGCTCATTAATCCATAAACTTTAATCAATAAATTCAATTTACGACAATATTGAAATTTATCAACACAACATTAATATCAAGTCTTTGGACAATAATATTAACTTGCAACAGATATCTTGTTTTAGTGATAAAACATTGACAATAAATCATATAAATTAATAAGCCCCTATTTGGATTGACTTATTAATCACATGGAATCGAATAATTGCCATATGTTTACCGTCACATATGTGTTTATCCGACCAAATATTAATCTACCTTTGGGTCATTTAATATCCGCATTAATAAACACATAAATTATAATATTTAAATTCAATTTATGATAACATCACAAGTTATCAACACAACATTAATACCAAGTCTTTAGACAGTAATATTAAGGGTAAATTTCAAAAAAGACACTAACTTTTCAAAAAAGTTCGATTTTGACACTGTGTTATTTTTTTTTTCAATTAAGTCACTAACTTTTTAATTTTTCTCAATTAAGTCACTATGTTTTCAATTTGGTTTCAATTTTGACCACTTGACCTGTCAACCCGGTTGTCAGCTGACGTGGCATGGTGACGTGTCAGTCTTGATGATGTGGCGCTGACATGGCATGCTGACGTGGCACCAAGGTGTCAAAATTGAAACAAAATTGAAAACATAATGACTTAATTGAAATTTTTTAAAAACTTAGTGACTTAATTGAAAAAACAATAACAGAGTGTCAAAATCGAAACTGTATAAAAACTTAGTGTCTTTTTTAAAATTAACAAATAAGATATTAATTAGACTTATATAATCAAAATTGGTTCGATTCCAACGATTTTCTTGCTCACTTAAGATGAGCTTGGTTAAGGAACCAAATAACTGAAACCGATAATTGATTTTTAAAAACCACGAACCAAACCGTCACGCATAATTAGTTTTGGTTCCGTAGGAATGAAAAATAAACCGTTACATTTATTACTAAAATAATCAAAAATAAACTTTGCATTTACTGTTAGAAGCTAGAAAATGATTATTAACTTAATATTATTGACAAGATAACTGAAAATTATGTTTTTGAAGAATCGAGAACCAAACCTTATATATAATTGGTTCCGATTTTGTTCAGTTCTAACGAGTTTTTGCTCACTTAAAATGAGATTGATTAAGAAACCAAAATATCCGAAACCGATAATGAATTTAAAAAAAAAATAAGAACCAAACCGTTACACATAATTGGTTATGGTTCCGTTAGAACGAAAAATAAATCGTTACAGTTATTACTAATATAATCGAAAATAAATCGCTATATTTGGTTATTATAAATATTCAAACGATAACATATAGCTCACCATTTCGATAAAACAAATTTATTCTTATTTTATTTATTTTTCTATTTCTTATCAATTAAATATTTTAAAGTGTTTATAATTATTTTTTGGACAAATTTCAAAAAAGACACTAAGTTTTTTGAATGTTTCGATTTTGACACTCTGTTATTTTTTTCAATTAAGTCACTAAGTTTTTAAAAAATTTCAATTAAGTCACTATGTTTTCAATTTTGTTTCAATTTTGACACCTTAGTGCCACGGCAGCATGCCATGTCAGCGCCACGTCATCAAGACTGACACGTCACCATGCCACGTCAGCTGACAACCGGGTTGACCGGTCAAGTGGTCAAAATTGAAACCAAATTGAAAACATAGTGACTTAATTGAGAAAAATTAAAAAGTTAGTGACTTAATTGAAAAAAAAAATAACACAGTGTCAAAATCGAACTTTTTTGAAAAGTTAGTGTCTTTTTTAAAATTTACCATAATATTAACTTGCAAAAGATATATTGTTATAGTTATAAAACATTGACAATAAATTATGTCAATCAATAAGTCCATCTTTGGATCGACTTATTAATCACATTGAACCGAATAATTGTCAAATGTTTACCACAACATATGTATTTATCCGACCAAATATTTAAATTCTTTGTAAATTAATTTTCACAAAAGAGACGCTTTGGCGATATATTGTGTCAATAAATTTACTACTAAAATAAATGTCATAACTGAATTTTATCAATAACCAAAAATTAAATTACTTAAATCACGTCACAATTGAAATTATTGACAACGAACAAAAAATAAATTGATATCAAATATATTGATATCATAATTTCAACAAAATACCATAACTATAAATACCAAAAAAATTACATGATCATAAGTTCATACCATTATGATATATATAACGCAAACACAATGACATCACAACCGGACCACATATAACGTCCGAATAACTTAAATTGAATCATAACGATATTTTAATAAAAGCTGCCATCTTTACCGAAACTTTAAAAGTTCGCATAGATTTTCATAAGAACGTCCGAAGTAATAAGAAGAAAGCACATGAAATAAATCGATCCTTTATTAGATAAAGAAAATCGGCCCCGAAAATAGATAAATAAACAAACCGGCCAATGATGATAAACAAATATTCATGTCATTGAATAACTATTTCCAAATCAACTATATTCAAAATCCCTCGTAATATATTACCAAATATATTTGTTGATTCGTAAAATATCGGTCATTATACAATTCAATATAAAAGAATCCTAATAAATAGATATTAAATAATAAATTGAATGAACACTAGTCATTAAAGTTGTTATGAGTATCTCCATAAACATACTGGATTCATAAATTACATACACACATAACAAATATTCAGTTTATGGAAATTACCTAATTATAGGACATTAACTAATCAATAACATTGCTACTTAAACATATTATTCAACAATATCCGTTGGACATTACCTGATTATATTTAAATAAAACTAGCTGGAGCCCGTGCTTTGCACGGGTTCGGGGATGGGCCTTGTGCATCCATAACACCCAATGTATCTCCATGATATGATCCTTTAAGTGCTACAACCTGAAGGGGTATAAAAGCAATTATCGTTACCAACGTACTTTATTAGATAAAACAGTTCCCTATCAGAAGTAAGAAACGACCATACATACCCTTATGCTGGAAAGGCTTCCAGCATGTTTGTAGATATGAAGACAATAAAATTTCAAATGAATGTCATAATTAACAGAAGGGTTAAATGCAAGAAACATCAATGTACTTTCATAGATTCGTTCAAGAATAATTGGGTAGATTTTATAGTACAATTGTCTTAGTAAGAAAAAAGAATAGACAATGTTGCATTAAAAAGAAATGAAAGTAAGATACTACAATACACAAGTAAATGAAACTACGTTGCTATTTCTTGCATTTACTCGTTAACATAAATTACCTCAGTGGGTTCCACGTGGGCAGAAAAGTTAAGAATCTCTGTCAAGTTGTATGATAATGATGACCCATGCATGATTGAATTGTTTGACATGAGATACACATCATGTTTTGAATTAGCTGGTTCGTTAATTGTAAATAACATTTGTAAATTTTTAAAAATTCCCATATCCATTATGTCAAAGAAAATAAAAAAGAAAAAGAATCATCTATATACCTGGAAGTGAGAAATCGTAGGGTTGACCAATATGGTGTTATGGGAAAATTCATAGTAATTGCCACCCTTTTGCTTCTGTTTGCATTTCTACAGATACCAACAAAGTTTCCTTTATAAACAAAATAGATAATGAGTATGCATTAAAAGACCATAATACCCTCATGGTAAAAGTGTACCTTGTTGACAGCATCACCCGATAACGGAGACAAGTTACTTGGTTGTACGAAAAATAAAGGTAGAATGTCATAATTTAATATGATTTCATAAAAAATTGAAATTAGATTTCATGCCATGCATTGCGTAAAGTAGGATAATGTAATCAAGTATTGACAAATATACGATATTAAAAATAATTCATTTATCATTAACTTTGAAATACTAATTATTAGACTAAGTTGTGGTAATTATCATAAATACATGATAATATATTTCATCCGAATAGCTTCTACACGTACCCACAAGTTGCATATGAAAATAAAAATAAATGTATTTTTTGATTTTTAGTTATTTTAAATATTACTATATCTAATCAAGTCGCATGTATATCTTTTAAGATCACTTTATTTTAGTTGTATCAATATTTCAATTAAGTTTACATGAAATTACATATAGTTTTAGATTTTATATTATTTTTAGCAATTTTTAGGATTAATAAATTTAAAAATAAACTAAATTACAACTCTTTTAGTTTTGCATCATTATCATTTCAAATAATAATAAGTCCTTCAAGTTAACATAATATGATTTTTAATTATATGTTACATATAACCATTATTTTTTATTAATTAAAATCTAGATGTTTGAAAAAATATTATTTTAAAGAAATAGGGCAAGCCACACAAGTCTATTTTTTGTAGATTATAAGTTTAAAAACGAAACTAATGTCAGATATGCAATTGACCAAGATAAATAATCATTTTTTGGAGTAAATAGATAAATATATAATGTATGTTTAATTGAGATGTCATTTATGGGAGAAAGGCACGAGCTACATAAGAGGAGTACTAAAAGCCATAAATTCACAAAGATTCTTACAGGTTTCAAAGATAACTGTTGCAAACATATGTACAAACAGTTGGTGTGCAAACCACCCAAAAAATCAGAAACCCAATGAATCTAAGTTTTCAAACAACCAATAATAAATAGATAAAAAGGAGATGACCAAGAGTTTCAAAGGATAACAATAATTGAAGAAATCTCTCAAGCATTTCATAAAACAGCTAATGTAGGCCATAAAATAATGCAACATCACTTATAGTACCAGGAGAAGGCTCATTCAAAACAAAGGTGTATATATTCTTTTAACGCAATGTCGCAAAATCATACTCTAAAGGAATTGGTTCAAGAACTCAGTTGCCAAAAAAACACTGTCAAATATAGATTTGTTAACGGAATTAGAAGAGCCAAGACACAAGGTTGAACTTTTCAATCCCATAAATATTAGGGAGGTTGACCAGTTTAAAGTCAAACTATTGCTTGGGAGGAACTCTATAGGATTAAAACAGAACAATTTACCAAAACGATGGAAAATCTAATCATCAAGCTCCAAATTATTAAAAAACGTTAATAAAGAAAACGGAAATCGAATCAGTTACGAACACGAAATTTGAGAAGGAAAACACTAAATCCGCTTCAATTGTTCATGAAATTATACAAACCAAAAAAAAAAAACCTAATTCGCGAATTCGTGTTATTGTGTGAGGTAAAAACGAATAACTTACAAGATAGTTGCTTCAAAAGAGGAGTGCCGACTTCACGAAGTACCCAAGAAACGATCAAAGAGAGACCAAAGACACCGCAATACCCCAGCCTAGCTGACTTCTTTGTGATCGTTGATGCCGCCGATGTGCACAGACCGCATGTCAAAGACATACGGTACCACTGTTTTGATAAATGGATTTGTAAGAACTCTCACGTAAATTATACTTACAGCTGTGGTCAGTGAAAGCAACGAAGAACGGAGAAGATGAAGCGGCGACTGAATGAACCAGTGGGAGAACGATCTGGAAGATATATAAAATTCGGATCCACAAGGATCCGACAAACAATAAAACGGATCCACAGAGATCCGCGTGACAAAAAAAAAACGTTACACCAGATATACAAAATCACGGGAATTAAATATATACTAGAGCAACTGGCTTACTTGTGCAACCACCCTGAACCAAAAAGATGCCATTTTCCTTAAAGTTTTCAAAGATCCAATGGCTTCAGCAAGCTCTACAACAAAGCTGTCATGAGGGGCAGCATGAAGGTCTTTAAGCAAAGATATAACCGTTCCATTTGTCTCCAATTTACAACTGCTCTTCCTTCCAGAAATATGTCCTTCTGTGAATATCTTGCAAGGAATTAAAACATCATCAAGGGGATATGCAACTATGCAAGAATAGCTGTCTTTTTAGCTAACATACATTCACCAAAACGAAGAATCTACCTGCACCAAGAAGTGAACTGATAAGTGACACAACTTTGACTTTCTCATCAGCACCAAACTCCATATCTTCTTTATCTCTTAGTACTAATGATTTCATTGTGGAGAAGTTTATGCCAGTTTTCTCCCTCACGGGTGAAGAACCTCTTGATGACATCACAAGATCTTTCATTGACCTCACCATTCTCGTTGTCCTGCACTTCACAGTCTCATTTACACAAATTTCACAAGTTGAAAAGTTTAGGAAAATGAAATAACAGGAAGAACTTACTCGACACCTATTGCGAATTGCCTAAGTACAGCAGCTGATGGTATTATGTCAATATTTGAGTCATCTGAACCCAATAAACTTCCTTCTGGTTCCTAGAAGATATGAACATCACTTTCAGTTGTATGATATGGAATATAAAAGGATAATTCTTACTGCTTTGAGAAGTGATTGTTTTTTTTTACCTTTGACATAGAACTGGGACTTGGTAGGAACAGATTTTCATCAAATGTTATTGTAGGATCATCCGCTTTATCAGCTTCTTGAACTCCCTTTTTCCCAAACCTTATGTTTTTAGATCTCTCCTGCCAATCTTGCTTCGTTTTAATCGGTTCAGGTCTCCACGTTGCATTCTTTTCCTATCGACAAGACCAAAGTCAAATTCAACAAAAAATCAGATTTAGCACAAGTCGAATGTGAGCAGCCAAGAACTAAAGTGAAAAGAGGGATAAGTGTTCAATTTTGCAAACCAGGCCTCTAATAGAAGGGGAAAAGCAGTAAATTCCGATTCGTTTTTATTCTTTTTCTTAGTCTTCATCGATCATCCTTGGAATTACTAAAGTGGAAATAATGATCCCACTTGGAATTGGAAAAGAAAAAAAGATATAGACTGGCAGTAGCTCTACCTTTGTAACGATCACGCCGCTAGGAGAATCGTCTTTCTCGGAAATCGGCGATTGTTTACCGAGCTCCTCTTCAGTGTCAAACGATGCACAAATCAAGTCAAGATCCAGAGGAATAGATTAAGTAAACGAAATAAACCCCAAAGGAAAACCCAAAGTTCGAAAAATAGCACTTGCGATTCGATTATAGTAGGAATCTTTAGTTGAAATGAGATGTAATTTAAACAGAGAGAGAAGGGATAAACCTAGAGATACACTATATGGAAGTATCATGTCAGATGCATTGATAATACCTCTTTCCAGATAAACAAATAGAATAAGTAGAGAAGCTAGCAAGTTCCCAAGAGAGATTAAACTCCAATTCAGTAAAGCAGCTACAGAAACAGAAGGATGGGCATAATTATAGAAAGGTAATATACAGAGTGATCAAATAATTTTTTTGAAGATTTATCAATCTGTGATGACAAATTCCTTCAAGTCACAGTTATATGTGGGTAAAAATGGTAGGTAGAAGTTGTCCAATGATCTCAATTAACATAGTCGGCAATGACTTGACATAATCACGAACAATGTCGCAAGTACAAAGATAAAATCGCATTATTTTGTTACTTAAATCTCGAAAATTGGCGCTAGCTTAAGCTTAGATAGAGAAAACAAATCACTATAATCTGTATTTTAACGATAAACATGAGGCATCTACATGAATTTACAGTAAAAAAATCAAACGCCATGCATGCACAATACACATCGTTTTGCGTCCTAATTCACACTCGATAATCTGTAAATCACTTTATGATTATCGCCAAATAAAACGTGCTCAATTAAGATAAGGAATAATAAAAAAAAAATTTACCTGTAAATAGTAGCAATGACAACAGATATCCACCGACTAATACCCGCATTGTTGGCTCGTAAGGTCGAAGCCAGATCGTTCATATCATCAGTTGATTGTTTAATCAGTGGAAATTTCCTTTTGGAGGACAAAATTGAATCGATAAGAAGCTATTTCCCCCGGTATTTGGTTCGATTTCTCTACTCTAACAGAAAAAACTCGAAATCAGAAAAGGCGAGTGGATCTTGATAGAAGATTTGCGTAAATTTGCGAGCTCCATGTACATCTACGATTAGTGTGATCTCGGAAGTTGAGTACGTAATTTTGATTTGAAAGTTGTTTCAAGACCACGTGGATGGAAATGGACAGCAGCGAATCAGGTCGAGATCGTTTTCAGTTTTGATTATAATACATCCAAAAAACCAAGCTGAAATTTGTGTCACATTCGCCATTTTGTATGCAGCTTATGATCCTTGCTGCGGTCTCGCTTTCATTTGTGATCGGAACCATAACGCCATGGAGGATCTTGGCGTTGACAGGTTTAATATCGCTGAAGACTTTCTCGGCCTTGGCAGCGGCAGAATGGAAGGCAGTCCTTGCTTTAGACACAAATCCAGTGGAAGACGCCGCCATTTTCTGCAGTGTTGCGAACTTTGGTTACGAAAATGAGGGCATGTTTGGAGGGAAATGGGGTTTTCACCCAACCAGAATCGAACCCCATTATCAACAACAATTCTTCAAGCTCGCCAGCTAGGTCAGATTGGAGCAACATCCCATCGAGAAATAAGAGGAATCGGAGAGGATGAAGGTGGAGAGGATGGAGGTGAAGCGGTGGGAGAAACGAATCCTCTGGAAACGAATAGAAATCGACACTGGAGAGAAGAGGGTGGAGGCGGTGGTTAACAACTGGAAAAATGGATCCAAATTGGATCCATATAAGATCCGCGCGTGACAAAAAAAAGTTACATCTGATATACAAAATCACGCAAATTAAACAAATGTATAAACTAGTTAAAAGATGTAACCAAATCGTTACAAGAAAATCAAAATTACTTCATTCCCAATATAAGTAGACTTGGAGAAGTAGGAAAAGACATGAGGACACCATGTATTTCAAGACTCGAATGTATAAAGACACAATTAACCAAACTAACACTTTGATTAATAATCAGAAATATAACTCAAAACTGATTCTGATGCTTATACAAATCTGTGTTGTTGTGTATCTATTGAATTGCTAGGATAACATATTTATACTAGTCTAAAACATTGCACACACCTAGTTATAATGACAATCACTAGTTTAGATTTAGATCTAGATCTTGTTTCCCACATTAGCTTAGGTGTAGTTGTCCCCCTCTTTTAGATATTCCAACAATCACCCCCGAATCTCTAAGTCATTCTAGAGACGTCTTCGTTCCCGATCAAGTTCCGTATTTCTTTGAACTTGATTCTCGACTTTTTCCGGACACCCGACCTCCACCTCGGTCACATCCAAAGTCTTCTTTAGCTCAACAAATTTTAATTGTTTACAACACTTATAACATGGCATACCGTTGGACACGTTCATTAACATCACAACTTTTCCCGGACCGACGGCCTCTTCCCCGGCCACACCCAAAGTCACCCGATTTGAACCGCCACCGCCATAATGTTCACACCGTGTTGTTTCTCTGACTTCTTTATTTTTGGATCACCCTTGTTCAAGGAGACATCTCCACCGACCAAGAAAACAAAGCTACCCGCTTCTACCATTTTCTTTCACCCGCAACACGAACCAAATCCAAAGCCACCTGCTTTGACGAATCTTTTCCGTTCGTTTTCACGCACCTATGCCGGTCTCCCCTTATCACAAACAAGCCGATCAATGACTTCCACCACCTTTACCGTCTTCTATTTCCCGCAACACGAGCCGAACTCAAAGCCACCTGCTTTGATTTCCTTCCGCTCGTCTTTTCTGCGTTTTTTTTTTACAGCCCCAACCTTTTTCGATCCAACCCGTTCCCATCAAGAGTCCTCTTCCACCAGTCAAGAATAACGAGCTCATGCTTCTTCTGTTTTCTTGTACCCGTGAGCAAACCAAATCAAAACCCATATGTTCTGATTTGTTTCCGCTGCCCTTCACCGTTTCTGGTTAAGCTCTCTTTAACCCGGAACACGGATCGATCAAAGATGGAGACTACTTTCAAGTCTACAACCTGTGATCAAACCATCACAACCCCTTAAAACAAAAACCCGGTTCCTGCTGCTGCATTTACCATCCCGCAGCCAAGGGCTACACCCTTTTCTTGAAACCGACTCTCAAACCCGCCCTTCAAACAATCACCGCTCTGATACCAATTCAAGACTCGAATGTATAAAGACACAATTAACCAAACTAACACTTTGATTAATAATCAGAAATATAACTCAAAACTGATTCTGATGCTTATACAAATCTGTGTTGTTGTGTATCTATTGAATTGCTAGGATAACATATTTATACTAGTCTAAAACATTGCACACACCTAGTTATAATGACAATCACTAGTTTAGATTTAGATCTAGATCTTGTTTCCCACATTAGCTTAGGTGTAGATGTCCCCCTCTTTTAGAGATTCCAACAGTATTCTCTTAATTGATAACCAAATATATTAATATTTAATTGCTGTAACAGTGTCATCGGTAATGAAACAAAAAGATGACTATAATAAAACTAAACATTATATGTATAGTCACATCTAAAAAATACCATGTTAAAGTATTTACAGGCCACCGTTTCATATTTAAGTTGTATTTTTTTTTGTTTGTCAAAACAGAATAGCAATTAAACTACTTTTCGCCCGTATCTCACGTAGTCTTTTTCTCTCATTGCCGCTCAAGAAGGCAAACACAGGAAAAAAAATACAATCTCAAAGGAATGAGAAGAAATAGGTATGTTTACCAGAAAAATTCGTAAACGAGGTATGTTTGTTTCAAAATTAAACTTAGATGATTTTAAATCGGTCAAAAAAAAAATTCTAGTAACAGATTTGAGTTGCTCTGATACCAATTGTTGGTTGTTTTCGATAACCAAAAGATAAAACGCGGAAGCTTAAAACAAAGATCTAGATCTCGAATCTAGTTAAAAGAAATAAGTAAACGAATATGACATATATGTTTCTATTGAAATTTTTAGATCTGATGTGTAGGGTTAGTTTTCAGTTGATCTCAAAAGCTCTTTCTAAATCTCCCAACAATATACCTTACGAATTTTAGTGTGTATTTCCGTATATCTGATTTGCTACTCGTCACGTGTTTATATAGATGGAGATATAACCGAATGTAATAGTTTTAAGGGATAGAGATAAGTTTTGATTCAACCGGGAACTCAACCCACAAGATAAACACTAGATAATGTTTATCTACTATTCAAAATCAGACCATCAACAATTTCAAATAGTATTTTATATTAAACGCGAATTTTAATGATAACATAATATACATTTAATTTAAGTTGTCCCAAAATATCTAACAATGCGTTATTGTTAGAAAAATGACGATATACCGACTCAATAATTATAAAAATCCAGAATTGCTTGAAAGTGTCGGTAATGCGTCGGAAATCACCAACTGATTATTGACGACATATATTTCCGCCGTTATACCGTCACAAAGTTAGGGTTTTCTGTTTTGTCACAAATCTATCTGTATAAACTACGTCGATAATTACCGACGAATTTTTTTCCATCGGAAATTTCAGTGGATAAAACCCGGCTTTTCTTGTAATGTAATACACCTATTTTCTCTAAAATGATCCATTCCAGAATAAGCGGGTCATTTTGGTAATCACTTAAAATAATTATCACATACAATAGAATTTATAACATCTAGTCATGTTCTTTAATATCCCTAAAATTGTTCTAAACAGATTTAGATAAATATAGAGTGTCATAGATGTAACTGGAAGCTGCAAGCTATGATCATGATGCAGCCTACTATCCTCGATCCATCTCTAGTTCATACACAAAACATACTTCTTCATTTCGATACGCAACATTGCAACAACATCTAAAAAGCTAATCAAATTACCAAGTGGCCAGCGTTTATATGTGGTACTGTTCTTCTTCAAGTTGAAGAAACTAAAACATAAAAATAGAAAATTAATTAACTGAATACAAACTAAAGTTCAAAACAAAAACTGCCATGCGGATTACAAGATGCCTAATTAGGTTGAGTTGGCATCCACGTAATAAATCAGTGATATAACTGATCGTATTCATTGACTTATAACTTATAAGCTGTCAATATATATAGCGTGGTCCTTGATTCCATGCCCTTTTCTCCACTCTACTTAGGAATTTCAATGTCGTGTTCAAATGTGTAAAGTAGTTTGCATATATAAATTATGTGGTCTTAATATTAAACACTCGTTAGCATTTGAAACCTCGAGTCGAAGATTTATTTGAATTTGTACTGTTTTAAAAATAAGTATAGTATGTTCACTGACGTGGATCCAATGGCTTAAGAATATTTGAAAGAAAATTCTCTCCTCTCTTATATATATGAAAGGCGTGCTCCAACGCCACATGAACATTAATGTAGGACCCAATTTAATATAACAAAAATGCATATTCACAAAAATTATTGAGAATCAAAATAATTAATTAAACTTTTATGTTAACCAACTATACACATAACTGAATAAAGGTCTTAAACTCCTAATGGCTCCAAGAGCATTTCTGTAATTTAACATAAAAATTAGTTGGTTTAGCTGCAATTAGTTACGTAATTAATGAAAGCTTTTTGCACCGAATTCTGTCTTCAATTCTCAAATGATGACATTTTTAACTTTTCATTTTGTAATCAAAACCTGTTTCATTAAGTAAAGAAACAAAATTGCAAGAGAATGTGATGTCAGTTTTAAAGTTTTCGAATTACATCGTAAGCTAATTTTTAAAAGAATAAACATAATGGTGCAATAATAATCTTAATGGATACGTATGCGTAACCATTTCCTCTATCATGTAAGAACGTCATAACTTCAAAATAATAAAAAAATTCCAAAGCTTATGCAAAAGCATCAAAAGACTCGAGTCGTAATCACCCCTCACCAGCCAAACAACAACTCATGTTAACTAATTACAAATATCTGATTGCGTAAAGTATTGTCCATATGGGCAATAAACCGTGCCTAATTTATACAGTTACTTATCGACAAACCTAGTGAAAAAACTATCGAATATAAATTTCTCATATGCTTAACTTATGATTATCGTATCTATTTATCGCATCTTATACTTTATTTATGCCTCATGATACTTGGGACCAAATGTAATACGACATTGAAATATTTTAAGAATGTTTATGGAAGGTTGGACATGAACATGATGCCACCAAGATCGCATCATTGGCTCCACTTGGATTGTGAAGAATGTCGTTGTCGGCTTATGTCAGGTATATATTAGGATGGCACTGATGTGTGACGATTTGATAATGACATAACAGTATTAATTTCATATACTAATCAAAAGATAAAAATCAATTTAGGGAAATAAAGTTTATAATAGTGTTTTTAATGTTTCAAATATATTGAAATGTTTTATTGTAGTAAATTAGTAATAAAGTTAAAAGTTTCAGTTTCATATCAGTAAATTATCATAAACTCTTAAATGTATGCATTTTTAAGTCGGTGTTTAGAACATATAGCTACATAATAGATTGGGTAAAATATACAAAATAACATAAATTGGGGGGTTTTTATTAGGCTCGGGCATTAAGATGGAGCAAATTAGCGTTCGAACACCAAGCTCTTCTCCCCCATTTTCTTTCTTTCTCTCTCTTGTCTTCACTCTCTCCTGCATTTAAGACTTGTACCAAAGCATTGTAACTTGTACGCACTTGGTATGGTGTCGTAAAAAAGGTATGTCGTCTAAAACCAAAGGGCTTCTAGCCCAGCGGTATCGGTGTTGACACTACTAGAATAATAGGGTAATACTGACGACGATTTTGGTAACTATTCGGTAGCTATCTCAGTTTACCGACGGGTTTTCTGACGGAATTGGAAAGGAGGAAAATCACTGGTGGGAAATTTTTACCTACCGAGTTTCGACGACTCCGTGACAAACTAGCGACGGGATAACAGCGTCGGTAAGCTTCGACGAAATGCTGACGGGATTTGTTTTGTCGACTTTAGCTACCGAATACCGACGAGAAGTATTACCTACCGAATATCTACCGATTCATGTTTTTCAAGTTAGTGACCGAATTACCACGGGAAGCTTTACCTACCGAATAGCTACCAAATCCGCCTTTTCAATTTTGTGACGGAATACCGACGGATAGCTTTAACTACCGAATACCTACCAAATCTGATACTTTTTTTTGTGACAGAAGTTCAGTCACTAATCCGTCACTTCTACTTTTTTAATTTAAAACAATCAAAAAATAAATAAATAATTTCCAGCTTTTAATAGTGTAAATGTAGCAAAAAAGAGAATACATGAAACAAACAATAACATATATATTTGATACAAAACCTAATAACCCATCCAAACAATATCATTCGGATACAAAAGCTATTCAAACATCGTGCTTCAAGACAGTATATTTGCGGCTTGCTGGTTTAACATCAGGTGAATGATCTTAGTGTCACTATGATCATGCAAATAAGCAAGACTCCTTGTGGATCCTACTGCACTTCATCTCCTTCTTGTCCAATCAATAAGTTGATCTACAACAGTTTACCAATTTGGTAAGAACTCCTTTCAAAGGGTTGTTTGATAGATCACTATGATATCAAGAAACTACACAATTATAGCTTTGGTTCAATAGTTATCCAAAAACAAGTACAACTGAAAAGGACAACTTTTATACTTATCGTATTTGTAGAGTAGTTATAATAAACAATGAAGATAGATGCAATTAGGTAAGAACTCCTTACTGTAATTTGATGAAAACCACAAGAACCCAAACTGTAATTTAATCTAAACAATTATTTAAATGAGTAATGTGATTTTAAAAGAGGTATAAAGAAAAAAGACGAACTTACCCATGCCCAGCAACAAGATCAAAAGATAGAGGATCGATTCCTTTCTGATTAATAACAAGTTATTATCTGTTCCATTGCACACCTGAACCAAATACATGATTCTTTTAATATAATAATTATGAAAATAAAAATATGAAAAAATGCAATACCTTTTTTTAGCTCGATTATTTTTTTAACTCTTTCATCAACCAAACGCCTTTCTGCAGCAACCATTGCTTCTCTTTGTTCAGCGTTTGAATAAAAAAAATTCAACATTTATGTCACTGAAAGAATAGAAGAAGTTTAGTGTTGACATAATGTGTACCGATAAAGACGAAAACGCCCCTGGTCATGATTTACCTTTTCTCGTACTCTAATGATACATTGCAAGTCAAGATGTAGCAATTTCCTGCTCGCCCTGCAATTGCTATGAGATAAGAAAAGTACAAAATCAAAGTCAAATTTGTTAGATTATTAATGTGGATTTCTCTTTGTTGTTGCATTGTGTTCTATTCCAAGTTTATTGATAAGTTTCTCATGAGTTGCTTCAGTATATCAACATAAGATAATGTAAGCCTGAAATACCCCTGCTGCTAACAAATGACACCATGGGGTCTACAAGGAAAGAAAAATCAGACTAGCAAAATACAAAAGCAGAAAGCTAATCTTCTTTCATGCTTCTTGTAATCGGACTAGTAAAAGCAGAAAGCTAATCTTTTTTCAAAATCGTGAAATCTGAATCCCAAAACAGGCGCTGAAATAATTCTCGAAAACTCGACAGCCATTTGATCCCAAGTAACCTCTTCACGATGGAACTGAAATGAACATTACCGACTTCACAACTGAAATGAATCTAAGCAAAATTCGAATTTGAAATGAATATTACCGGGTCATGAGTCTATTCTGAATCGGAGATGAAACTAAATTGAAGGTCGCAACCTAGTAATTCAGGAACAAACAGAGACACTGATTAGGGAACAAGGTCGTAACTCAATGATTAACTTTTAAAGAGATAGATAGAGAAGAATATAGGCTTACCAATGGCGGAGAAGAGGAGCTGGTGGTGGGGAAGCATCATCGATGGAAGAGGGATGACGACAGTCTCGACGTTTGGATGGGACGGTGGCTATGAACGGACCGGAGCAGGTGATGATGAATGTTGGAACAACGACGGAGCTGTGAAGAGGAAGAGAATGAGAAAGGGTGTGTATGGGAGCTGTGAAGAGAATGAGAAAGGGCGCTAGGGCAATTTAGGGTTTCTCCAAAAATTTTAAGTTTTGAACGCGGGAATGTTCCAAAAAGTTTTGAAATTAATTTCATTTTGGTTTCTCAAAAATTTTGAAGTTTATTTGATCCAGGTTTCTCAAAAGATTTAATGAACTTATTTTTTACAATATAATACAAAAAAATTTAGTGGTATTTTAGTTATATATATGGAAATTAGTGGCATAAATTTTAAAAAGTGCCACTAATAGATAATGAAATAGTGTCAAAAACGTAAAGTGCCATTAGTATAGTGGGTATCCGGTAGGAAATAAAACCCTGGTAGGTATTTGGTAGTAACCTTAAAAAAATTAAATCATGTATTATGCGTTTTCAAGAAAAAAACGCATGCAACCATTAGGTTATTCAATTTATTTTTTTTTAAATCTATTTAAGATCTACTCATTTTTTGAATAATTATATACTTATTATATTTATTAATATTATATAAAGATTAATGTATAATGAAAATGTACATATATAATATCTACTCATTTGTACATATTATATCCATTTAAGATCTACTTATTTGTACGAATATAAATATTATGTACAATTTGGAGAAAAATTAAAAAATAAAAAGTCGGTCACTATTCCGTAGGCAACTCCGACAGAATACCTACCAATTAACGTTATCGGTCACTATACGGTTGGTAATCAGTTGTTCTCGTTTGACGGATTACCTACCAAACATTTTTAGTTTTTTAGTTTTCAAGAACTAATTGGCGTTGTTTTAGCTTCATTTTTTCAATATTTATATTATATATTAGATACTTCATTTTTCCCTAATTATATATAATATCTATAAAGAAACAAACATTTGCACAACTCGATGGGGATAAACGATAGTAGAATAAGAACAAGAAACTAATGAACGAGTTGGTTTTGAGTTTTCTTCTAAGGAATAAACATCACGATGGTACGTGTGTATATGTACATGTGTATATGTGTCTACGTGTGTCGCTCTATTAAAAAAAATATGTAGTTATACAAATTATAATATTAAATGAATAAACGAGTAATTAACTTTGAACGTGTACGTTTGTACATATATAAATATTGTGTACAATTTGGAGAAAATGAAGTAATTGATGTATAATAAACATTTTTTAAAAAAATGAAGCATAAAAAACAACGTTTAGGCCTCGAAAATTTAAAAAACTAAAAAAGTCGGTCACTATTCCGTAGGCAACTCCTACAGAATACCTACCAACTAACGCTATCGGTCACTACACGGTTGGTAATCGGTTGTTCTCGTTTGACGGATTACCTACCAAACTTTTTTATTTTTTAGTTTTCGAGAAGTAATTGGCGTTGTTTTAGCTTCATTTTTTTCAACATCTATATTATATATTAGATACTTCATTTTTCCCTAATTATACATAATATCTATAAAGAAACAAATATTTGCACGACTCGATGGGGAGAAACGATAGTAAAATAAGAACAATAAACTAATGAACGAGTTGGTTTTGGGTTTTCTTCTAAGGAATAAACATCCCGATGGTACGTGTGTGTATGTACATGTGTATATGTACCTATGTGTGTCGCTCTATTAAAAATAATGTGTAGTTATACAAATTATAATATTAAAGGAATAAACGAGTAATTAACTTTGAACGTGTACGTTTGTACATATGTAAATATTGTGTACAATTTGGAGAAAATGAAGTAATTGATGTATAATAAAAATGTTAAAAAAATGAAGCATAAAAAACAAAGTTTAGGCCTTGAAAAATTAAAAAAAATAAAAAAGTCGGTCACTATTCCGTAAGCAACTCCTACAGAATACCTACCAGATAACGTTATGGTCACTATTCGGTTGGTTATCGGTTGTTTAGCTGTGACAGATTACCTACCACGTTTATTTTCGTCACTAAACCGTCGGTATTTCGTAGGTGAATTAGGGTTGGAAATTTCGTCATTTTTCCGTCAGAAAGCCGAAGCTAATTACTGACGGAATTTGGTTGGTCACTATTTTTGGTAGCTATTACCCCTGTTTCCTTGTAGTGTGACCTCCCTCCTTGAGGTTGAGAGTTCAAGCATCGCTTGAGGCATAGGTGGAATTAATGTGTATTTTAGGAATAGGTTAGATAGAATTATATTTGTCATTCCAAAAAAAATAATCTAAAATGAAAGGGTGTGAGGATAATGATGTGTCGCTGGTATGAAGTGTAGGGAAATGCGGGTGTGTGGAGAGTATGTTTGGTAGCCAATGTTTTATGGTGTGGTTACTAGGTCACGGATTAACCGGTTCAATCGTGGAGTCAACCTGGTTGTTACAGTTTTCATATATTTTATATTTTTCAGCATAATTATATAATGTAATTTCACATTTTTGGTATCAAAAATATATTTTGTCAACTTTCTATAAGAAAATTTTACTAAATTTAATTAACAAATGGTGGAAAATTTTAAAAGTTTGAGCATTGAATTCTAACCAAGTTTTTAAAGTCAAAATTCTAATTTTTTGTTTCAACCATCGGGTTCTGGTTCTGGGTCACTGGTCCAACCGGTTTCTCAGAAAATCGGCTGGTTCAATTCAAATCGGAAATTAGCAAAAAACATTGATAATAATTGAGCTACTCTCTTCAACAAGTCACGGTTCGACCGATTGAATCAACTCGGGTTTAAAACAATGCTAGTAGGCTAAAGTTAATACGTCAGGTTATTGCTTCACCAGAAACGCACGTACATCATATTGGTTCATACCATATATTTTGGGATAATGACTTGTATAGTAATTAAGTTTTGTGATTATACATATTTAGTTCCTTTTTATGCATTTGATCTATAATTTCGCAAAACGTGTTCGATAAAAATAATTATGAATGGTGTTTAAAGATTTTTGTGGTTCTGACGATTGATAAACAATGAGGGTAAACAATTCTTGCAACTATACATATTTAATAAATTTTATTTTTATGTAAACTTTTGACAAATAAAGTTGCATTAATTGTTCAAAAAAAAATTATAGCCAACGAATTAATTCAAATTTTGTAAAACACAAATTTACAGATTTTATTACATTAAAATTAACTAATCATAAAAGTTGTCATTAATTGGTCCATGTGACCAACCTAACTTTGTTTTTACAATTTTTGATTAATTTCTTAAATTTTGATACGAATCTATCTATCTATCTATCTATCTATACATATAATAGAGGTCATCCAAAATCATGTTGTTAGAGATAAATTGATATCTCAAACCATATTGATTTGAAACCTACAAACTTTTCATATCCTCTAAATTAATGACAATTACTAATTTTATTTCATTCATTATAAATTCATTCAAAAACTCATTTTATAGTTTATAAAACATATGTTTATTCAAGTTTCAAGAGCTCTCATAATCCAATGTCATTTGATCCTAAAGTCGTCGAAGATTACTTATGAGTTCCATGTCAATACAAACGTAAGTATTCAGTTAACCAAATATTATATTATGTTTTTAATTATTTTGGTTCAAATCCAAAGTTCACATCGTACTCCCAATATTCTTCTTATTTTAGGATTAACTTAATCAATTTTTACTCTCAATATTCTCTTAGTAACAATACGCATTTTATTCTCGCTTTTTTAGATTTTTATTTTCGAGATTGAAATAATGATGAATTGTATATCAATATGATGGAAAATATGTATTATCTCTATTTCATCTCTCTTGATTCTTAATGTGATTGAGTTGGATTTTCAAGTTTTTGAAATATTGCAACGTGTTGGTTTATTTGAACTAAGAATGATATTAATACCTACTTTATTCTTGCTTTTTTAGATTTTTATTTTCGAGATTGAAATTAATGATGGATTGTATTTCTTATTAGTTTGACAATCAATATGATGAAAAATGTATTATCTCTATTTCATCTCTCTTGATTCTTAATATGATTGAGTTGAATTTTTAAGTTTTCGAAATATTGCAACGTGTTAATTTATTTGAATGAAGAATGATGTTATTATCAATAGATTATCTATTGACTTGATTTGCCAACATGCAGGTCAAATAATTATTAGCTTTGTTTGATCATTCTTCAGCTATCAATTTATTTGTTTTCATTGTGATCATTGTTACATTTTTAACATTAATCTTATATTTATTATTTATGATGTTTGATTGATGTTTTTAGATTAAATGATGTAGCATGGATAAGATTGTTGAGCAAAAAACCTACTAATTAAAAACATAGTAAGAATATAACAGAAAAAACTACTAATTTAAAACATAATAAAAATATGATAGAAAAATAATAAAACTTTATAAAAAATGATATAAGTGTAATTATAGTTATTTTATGCACCGAATTCGTTATAAATGTTATCTAAAATAAATGACCAAAATCATCTATCGTCGTTATCATTATCATTACCATCACTATCATTATATCATTATCTTATCATTATCTTATCATTATCACTTCATTATAAATAATATAATAGAGGTATTCAAATGTATATGGTTAAAGATATGAATCATAGTTGCACCATATAAATTCATTTGAAACTTCCAAAACTCTTCAACTTTCCGCTAATTAATTAAAATCATTCAAGAGTTGTTGGCTTGCATAATAATAATATTAAGTAGTCTATTTAAGATGTTATAATTTATGAGTATCAAATGATGGTAGTTGAATAGGTTTTAAGTTTTTTAAATTAATCAATTAAGAACATAATAAAATGTTTTTAATTGAATATGTTTTAACATATTTAAATTAGTTGATTAAGAACTTAATAAAAAGCCTACATTTTAATTAATTTATGAGTATCAAATGATTTTAATGGATATGTTTTAACATATTTAATTAGTTGATTAAGAACATAATAAAAAGCTTACATTTTAATTAATTTTACTATTTCTATTAATAGATAAAGGTCAATGATTTAAGTAAATACATAATATGAATAATATGCAAAATTTAGAGAAAAAACAAATATAAAGCATCAACAAAAAAGTTTAACAACTTTTCTGTTGGGTAAATATTTTTTTGGCCATATTCTAAGGTAAGTTACGGTATTAAAACTTTTAATTTGTATATTGTTATATATTGTCAGAATAACTTAGTATTTTCATTATGTTTAATAGATTAAAAATAATCATACTACCATTACCAAACTCTTCAACTTAATATAATTAATTGGATAGTAATTTATATTGGTTAATCATAAATAAAAACCTTTCAATTCTCAACCAATTAATTACTACAACTTAAGAGTTTTTTCTAACTTATGATATTTAATCGGTGATTATGATTAACTAGTAAAACGACGTAGGATTTTGGGTTCCTCATCTAAGCTTGTGTGGGGCTGTTATATATATATATTCACTTTTCCATATATATATATATATATATATATATATATATATATATATATATATATATATATATATATATATATATATATATATATATATATATATATATATATATATATATATATATATATATATATAACAGCCCCACACAAGCTTATATATACTAAGCAAATACCCGCATGTTGCAGGAATAAAAATTATATAATCAAAACACTAACAAATATATAGTGTGAATATTAATTAATTTATCATTGTTAACTATAAAATAATGCTCTTATACTAAAATAAAAGGTTGATATAAACTTTTGACATTATATTTAACAATAATAAAATAGATATCTGCTAGAAAGTTGAAAATTAAAAATTTTAAAGTAGCTATAATAATATTAATATTCAAATTAATGTGGTTCAAAATATAGATTTTTAGTTATTTTGTATCATAATTATTTTGCATCTATCTGCAACAAAAAAAAAATATGAACATAAAGACAAATATATCATATCATAAACAAATATCATCTCCGGTCCCATTATAACATTTTTATTTTTAAGATTGGTTGCTTCTCATATACTACACAATTGCAATAAAATAATTCAATCTCCTTTCAATATATTAAGTTAAATTATTTTAGTATATGTCATAACAATGGTGAAACTATTTGTAGAAATAAAGTATTTTCATGTGGTTGAAATTAACTATTTATATTAAACCACATATTAAATGAAAATTAACTAATTCCATTAAATACTTATGTTAATGTCAAAACTCTTTAATTCTAACTAATCTAACGTATCATTACATCACTATAATTCTAAATGATTTTTAACCTTAATATAGTCAATTGATACTTATGGTATTTAAAATGATAAATAATGCTAACATTAGATATAAAAAATCATGTATTTTCTACTTTAACTAAATTGATTGTTGAATGTTGATACAAACGTTGTCAATTTTAAAATACTAATTTGTTTAAATAGAAAATAATAATAATATACCTATTGATCAGCCTAGAGGCTTTCGTATACCGATTCAACAAATTTTACACATTACATATACAATAACCTTAAAAATATATTTTTTCATCAAATTTAACAACTAAAAAGTTGTTTATCATTAAACTATTATAACTTAAATGACTTTGTTAACGTATACATTCAATTGATATGTGTGGTACTTATTATCAAGAAAAATAATAATTTGATATCTAAAATAATTAGTCTTCTTGAACGAATATACGTAAATATTAAATTTTAGGATGTTGATTTTGTTTAATATTTCTAATTTGATATTTAAAATTATAAATTAAAGTAATATGAATGGTTTTTGTGATTATTAAATTATTATATTAATAAATAAACAATAACTAATATTTTTTAATCATAATTTTAAATCATTGATCATCTATCATATTCAATTGATGGTGTATCGACCGTTATAAGTTGTGTGAATGTGTACACTAATATATATATATATATATATATATATATATATATATATATATATATATATATATATATATATATATATATATAGTGTGTGTGTGTGTGTGTATGTATGTATATAATGAATAACAAACATATCAAACATATTGATGTTTATACATAACATCTAACAAATAATACGAAAGAAAATTAATACTACAACTTTTAATAACATAAAAAATCTTAAAACATCTATGATAACATTTATATACAAAAACAACATTACATTCATAAATTATACAAAAAGAATATATAAACATCAACATACATTTGATATATTTGTTTTTTTGAGAAAATTTATCAAACTCTCATTTTTATCATTTTCCCTAAAAAAGAAGATTATCGGTATTTTAGATTTACCTCTCATCTCAAACTATATTATCCCAAGAAATCTCACATTATAACCATTTTCTTCAACTCTTCATATTTGCATCACAAACTTTTCAAATTATGATGATTTTTGTGAGAATATTTTTTTATATACTACTAATATACTCACTACATATTAATGAGAGGAATATAAGAAGTCATTATTAATTGTCATTAGTTTTAGAAATATGAAAAAGTAATTAGTTAAAACATATTAAATCTCATAATAATAAGCTATAAGTTAGAAACTATTGAGTGGTAGTGATTAATTGTTTGAAAGTTGAAAAGTTGTGGAGGTTTCAAATAAATATGGTGCAAGAATGAGACATATCTTGAACCAGTTGGATAACCTCCTTTATAAGATTTATATAGATATAGATATAGATATAGATATAGGTATAGAGGTATATATAGTTTATTGAGATAAATCAATTTGCTTGGCTTAAAGAATGAGATGAAGGAAAATAAGACATGAAACACATTTATATATTTTGCTAACATCCCCTTGATATTTCGTGCTTTAGTTTCATTATTTATTAACTTACCTCAATATTTTTTTAGGTATTTATGTGTTCATCGGACGAAAAAGAGAAATATAAAGAACTTTTTTTTGCATGGTGTTATATGTATATCAAATTCATAAAAAATCATACTACGATACTATTCAAGAGAAAAAAGTAATTCTTTTTCTTTAATTATCAATTAGAATTAGTTATGTTTAAAGAGAGTCTTTAAGTTTGATTTTGGGAAATTATTTACAAGTCAAAGTATATTGTTAATTATTTTTTATAATAGATAGGGTAAACAATGAAATGTAATGATTCGAATGTAACTAAATAATAAAATCTGCAAAAGTTGTTATTCATTACATTTGATGAAACTCATGAAGAATTTTGTCATAATAATACAATTCTTTTTCAATGGTAAGATTTTTAATATATTACTATGTTTATTTCTATTTTATTTTAGAAGTTGAGCTAATTCATGTTAAGACATTTTCTTATGTTTTTATTACTCTATACATATATAATACAAAATTACTATTGGATGTTTCATTGATGTTGGTTAAATTAACATGTTGATAACATTATAATTATATTAAATATATGATTATGATATTGTGTTTGAGTTTTGTAAAATTTTATAATTGATACATGATATATATTGTGATGACATCTTTATAATTAAACATACGTATTTATATTGATCTAATGTTTTCAGATTCTTATATGATATGCAAATATTTTTTACCAAATATTTTTATTCCTGCGCAATACGCAGGGATACGCGTAGTTTATATATATTGAGGATCGTGATGTACTCGAAATTGAGGATTCTAAAGAAGCTTCGTCGGAATACTCGGTCATAAATTTCTTCCATCTCTCCGAGGCGGCGAATCAACACCAACTAGGAAACGCATATGCAATATATAATACGATGATTCCACCTTGTTATCATTCTCTATCATGCGTTATTTTTTCTGCATATACCCCTCATGAAATCATTTTATGTGTTAGATAATTCATTTATAATATATACATATTTTACATATATAAAATTTCATGATATTTTTCCCAGACATATCAGTTCATGGTTGAGCGCATTACATACTTTTTAATGCACTATCCATTTAATGGAAGTCGAACCTCGCATATGCGACATCATTTTACCTCTTAGTCTTCTAGTAAATCCTTGTCGACAATCAGGGAACATGTGTGTGTTTGTATTTAAGTTGTAGCACGGGTTTACTAGATGCAATACAATTTCCGTATAAATGTAATTTCCTAAAAGATTACGTATTTCCTCATATTTCGTCTCCACAAGAAACTCCCCCAAGCATATCTATCACACGGTGAATTATTTGATAATTAATAAATAACCAAAAAAATTCATACATGTTTTATAAGTCAAAGTTCTCACCTAGTGTATGTCATCCACACATAATCTTATCATTTTTTTCCCCTTTCCTATGAATCCATCACATAAAATGTATAGTAACACGTTCGCACTGCATCTTTGTCCTATATGTGTAAAAACCTATCGTTACATATTAGTTTTTGCAAATAAACAATTGCTAATTACCTTTCTATTAGCTTTGGGAAGCAACGTCACCGAAATGATGAATCGACAAATTTGATATCCTTATTTATCTACGGATGCCGATCACCAAACTTGTATCCATTTATTAAAAAAAATTCCTTGTGGCCAAAATACAAATATTGTTCACTAAACAATAATCAAAATCTCTCTTGCACGACTAAATCACCGTCCGGTCGCACATGCAACATCAACTCGTGGACAAGTAGTGGGTCCCCTTTGGCCCTAGGTATATATTTCCAAAATGTAAAGGTCAATGACCAAAATAACTCTTAACAATTTACCGAACAATCGGTCTATAGTCTGTCTCGCATTACCCACATTGGCTTTCCAATTCAAAATTCTAGAAAAAAATTTGTTGATGTTACATTAAAATATCAACATTTAATAAAACCCTAAAATTAAGACGAAAAATATAAAATTTTCAGATTTTTGTAGATAGTTACATGTGAAAATCGCTAATAGGGAAGAATCTATGATTTTCGCAGGTGGTAACCACCTGCGAAAATCTATTTTTTTTTCTAGTTGGTAACGTGAGATAATCTCTATAATAAACAAAACGCTACAAAATATAGTAAAACATACCACATGAGGTAGGTCGTCGTCGTTTTGAGTCATTTTCTCAAAAAAGAATGTCTTTATATGTGCTTGGGAAAGAATTAGTTGCAAAAATATAATGTAAAAATATGAATGTAAAAAAATAGACATTAAATAGGTGGGTTTTTTGTAGGCCTAAAATCTATGCCCATGGACCAAGAATTTCGCAGCCGATTAGAGAATTTCGCAGCCCAATACGGTTTTGCTCAGGAACTTTTTTAACAAAACTATGTCGTTTACACATCTTCAAGATTTTTGCAGGTACATGTCTATGAAAATTCAGGTTATTTTCATTATTTCCTAATTTCTGCTTAATTCTTGGAAATTGGTTTAGAAAATTAGTTTTTATATTTTTTTCTTATAAAGCTTGGGTACTCTTACGTATTTAGACCGGGGGTGTGGTGCAGTCGGCAGCCACCCCACACCCATTCTACATCAGCAAGAAATTGTCGCCATCTCAGCAAGAAGAAACATAGGAGATGTAGAGGAGTGGTGTTTTTTTTTTGAACCGACAAATATTAAATACAAAAACTTGATGTTCGCTGACGCAACAGATGCCACATTAGATACCGCCAACGAATTACTTCCCACACCGTATAACCTTATTGTTCATAGAAAACCCTAAGACATTTAATTGCAATCATATGAATATTTTTAAACACATGGTATGAATTAATTGTTCAATATAGAAATAACTAATAATACAATTACAAAACATGATCGGCCTAATAAGCCATTATTCCTAGATAAGGGTGTGTGGGGTCGTTTTTTTGAATTTCAAAAGTGTTTTCGGGTAAAAATGTTTAAACACTTGGTATGAATTAATTGTTCAATATAGAAATAACTAATAATACAATTACAAAACATGATCGACCTAATAAGCCATTATTCCTAGATAAGGGTGTGTAGGATCTTTTTTGAATTTCAAAAGTGTTTTCGGGTAAAAATGTTTATTGACTTATGGTGGTGACAAAATGAGTTTTTAGAAAACTGTTTGGTTATCTTTTGGAGTGGCAAAAGTCAATAGTCAATAAGTTGTTTTTTTAAAGTGGTTGGTTTCGGTTATATATGTAAAATGATCAAAAAATTTAGATGGACTAAGTGTGTAAATTAAATGAATGATATTATGGTAATTTAAAATCAAAAAATTCAAAAAAATTTCAAAACGTCAGATGGTAGATGTTTTTCAAAATCTTATTTCGAATGTAATGCAAAAGCTTTTTGAAAATTCCTCCTAAGTTTGCCAAATAATTTTCATTAATTATTAATTTTTCAAAAAACCAAAAAATTATTTTGAAAAACAATTTCAAACACCCAGATAATATACAAATTACTTATAACTTTCCATCTAGAAAGATCTAAAACAAACGTTATTTTAATATTTTTATTTTACATCGTTTTAAAGCAAAGGGGAAAAAAGTCCACACACTGGGAGCAATGGGTTACATGAGGGCAAATGGGGTTAGTAGATTTCCAACAAATCTCTCTCCGAAATGGAATCCAACATCCATACAAGATTCCCACTCCTACTTGGTTGGGGGATTCTTCATTCTATATTCACTTCCACAATTATGCCCTCCCCTATATTCTTATTTATTATAATCAAAGAAAACTATAAAGCTATTTTAAAAGTAAATAGTAAATTTACATATCAATACATTTCAAGATACAAACGTTATGCAAAAAGATTATGGCATTATTCTCTTTTAGATACAAATTCCAATTCATTCACTAGAGAGGGATACAAGGGATTTAATTCCGCGAGAATATCTAAATTGGTTAATATTCCTTATTTTAGGTTTTTAGTTGTATTGATGGGAAGTTACATCTTCGACCAAACCAGTTAATGCTAATTTCTTAAAATTGTAATATGGATTAATATCGAGCCAGTTTTTCTAATAAAATCTGTTGGCATTCAAAAAAATTTATTAAAATATTGCCTAATACGGATGCAACGTAATAAATTATTAGCGGGCATGGAACCAATGCCTAGATTCGGTCCAAGTGCTCTCGACAGCCCAGTGCTTAAATTCGGCCCAAGTGCCCTTGACAGCCCTAATGCCTAATTCGGCCAAAGCACCCTCGACAGACCACAGAGCCTAAATTCGGCCCCAGTACCTAACTCGGCTCAAGTGCCCTTGACAGGCCCAGTGCCGCATTCGAACAAAAACAACCTATGGAAAATCGTCTAACTACATCCAGCAATGCCACAAACAAAGTCTAAACAAACAGACTCAACAACCAAACGACATTAAGACAAAGCAAAGCAAACAAAATCCATATGATGATGAGTAGTAAGTCGAGCAAACGACCGGTCAACTATCCTAAGCCACAACAAAGCACCCCAACCAAAAGTCAAACCAAGTTCTAAAAGCATTCTTTAAAAACATACAACCATATCGAATAAATAAACATAAACCAGACACCACCACGCAAGCAATTCAATCCTCCTCCTCGACCTTCAACAACTCCCTCAACTCATCAACATTCGCTTTGCCTAAATTCAGGAGAGTAGCATAATCCAAAGAGGCAAAGTCCTCAATGGCACTCTCCATCTCGCCTGTATGACTCGATGTGGAGCTACTCTCAGCAACATCAGACACACCAGATTGGGCGTCGCAACGAAGACCACCCCACCCAGCTTCCTCCCCTGTAGTGTAATAACAAACACGCTTGATCCGGCTAACACCCTGCACAAACTTAGGATAGACAAATACCTTTTAAATAACATGAACATCACCTTCCTCAACCATCCACTGCAAATATCGTTCTGCCTTCTCCAATGCCAACCCCCTTTCCTCCACCACCTTATCTCTCTCATAAGCGTCGCGTTCCAAGCTCTCCACCTCGATCATCAAACCTTCATTGTCATGTTTCAACTTCTCTACCACCTTCTCTACCGCCGCTAGTCGTTCCTCCACAAACATCTTTTTAGAAACACAAATCTCCAACTTCTGATCAAATTCGTTAGCCGACTTCTCCAGAACTGACACCTGGCGCTTCAACTCAGTTTCTGCAGCACGAAGAGCGCTTCCACAACAACCTTCTTGGCCTCGAGGAGCAGAGAGTCACGATCATTCTTAGCCACCACAAAACGCTCCACGCGTTTAGCGGCAGCAATAAGAAAAAAAGCGCTCTGAGCAAAAGCAAAGCACAGAGCTTAGATTAAATTTTCATTGGAATAACTTTCGATGTCACTTTCTGCGCCAGATGGAAAACCGTCCTCAGCAAAATCTATTGCATTGGCACGGACGGACAGGCAAGAACCATTAACGAGTCCCCACTCAGGGTGAAAATGGATAGTAGCAAAATCAATCCAAACATGTCAACCAACGGCCGACTCCCCCAGGTCTATTCACCCCAACGAACGGCCCACCAGTTTCGCCCTTGGTAGACTCAGAATCAACATCTTTACCCAACACAACACTCGGGTCCTTACCCTCAAACCCCACCTGATTACCATCACCACCCCCAATACCAACCTCATCGTCAGGGATCTGGATCACATCATCCTTGTCAGCCACAACAACCATCGTTCCTCAAACCAATTAACAATCGAAGCGGACTCACCCACCTAGTCGGCACCAGCCCAGAAGACTCACTTGTTTGATCCAACGCACTCCACATGGCTTTGCCCTTCCCCTTCAATTTGGTCAATCCCAATATGATTCCCTCTTTGCTGTCCTGCACCGATTCAATAGACACAACAGGATCATCCCTTGACAATCCCCCAACTATGACATCAACAAGAAGGGGATTCTCTTCCTCAGCAACAACCATTTTCTCATCCTCCGGCTCCTGAATACGGTCAGCATCCACAAAGTTGTGAAAATAAAATGGATCTGACACCTTATCCACTAGATCGACCTCACGATACTCCAACTCCCCTTTCTAAATCTTCCCTAAAACATCCTCGTAACAAACACACTGTGGATTCCCTGAAGGCCAACAACGAAAAGAAAATAAACAAATAACCAAGCTTCAAAAAAAAGAAAAATAAGGGAGGGGTAGGAGAAGGAGAAGAGAAACAACACATACCTTTCACCATAACGAAAAAGTCTGGCATCTTTCGGCGCAACCGCCAAGTAGGACTAAGACCACCACCAGCCAAAACACATTCCAGAAACTCCTCTGGTACCACTGGGAAACAATTTAAGATTGAAACAATCTGCTGGTTATGTGGGAAAAGCTTAGGATCATGGTTAGAAATGACTTCACAGCGGTAAAGCATCACCCTAACAAGAGTCGAGTTCACCCACAGCCAACGATCTTGCTAGTGCTTAGGGGAACTCTTGGCCTCCAGAAATAACACATGGCTGTATGCCGGGAATAAAACGTATAATTGTCCCCGGTCACATCAAATCGGAAACAATGCTTGAAAACAAAGAAATCCGGCAAATCCATAAAGCACGGAACAATAGTTCGAACGTCACGATTTTGTTGATAGCATTCAGAGTCAGTTGAGTAATCCCACACCCATTTTGCCACAACACCTCATCCTTGAAATTGCTAGTGGGCAAGCGGTACCCGGCGTCAAACATCTTCAGAAAAATACCCACCTTCCCCACAGGAGGATTGCCAAAATTGCCCCCAACGACAGGAAACAATACGCCGTCTTCCAGCTAAAAACCATATCGTTCCGTAAGAATCCTCCATTGTTCATCTGTTGGAAGAAGACTGCCGATAACAACCATCGGAAAAAGGAAATATGAGATAAATACAGAGGAGAGAAAATTCAGAGCGATCAAGAAAAGAATAACAGCTTGCGCAGAAAAAGGGACGTTTAAAATCAGAAGGCGAAAGGGTTTTAAAAAGGAAAATGAAACGGACGGGAAACTCGAAAACTTACCATAATGGCGAAAACTGACGTGGGTCATGTTTCTCACATCAGCCGGAGCATTAAATGTGCTAAACCACCCCGAGCCGACACGTGTCAATCAATAAGTCTAAAACATCGTAGCTTAGCCTGACCAATGCCACGACTACCAGACTGGGGGGACTTGATAGCATATCCCCGTGATACGCGCCAACAGACATACCAAAGCCCTCCAGGACGTCCGACTGCCCAGGAAGTCCACCAAACTACTGCCCTAGGGCAGTCGACCAGCTATCGCCTCACCCGCCTGCCGCTAGTGCCGCCCGTCGGCCTGGCCCGCTGGCGGGTCATCAAGGACAAAAGCAGCGCTCCGAGCCCGACAACCTGCAACCACGCTGACACTTGTAGACGACAAAATGTGCACATTGACCACTACATGCATAGGCCTACGCCAATAAAGCACCGCTAAAGATCGCTTAATATCCACCCGAATCTGCTGCCGGGCTGACACCCCTGTCCTCTAAAGCGGATCCGCCTTCAGGTATAAAAGGCCAACACACCCTCAGGTAAAGGGATATCTTACCGACTCTCTCAATCTCCCACGCATTATCTCAATTCTCACTACTAAAACCCTAAACCCATACTAACTTGATCGTCGGAGCTCTTTCTAGGGAACTTCTCCCCGTACGCGACTAACGATCCTCCTCATTGTTGTGATCTCAAGCCTTCTCCAGCATTACTCTGTCAAGAACGGCAAGGGGACCTAGTCTGATATCACATCATAGGGCATGGCACATAGCGGAGGTGGTGAGGTGCTGCACGGGTACTATCGGTGCCACAGAGAAGAACCACCTTGCCTTTGTGTTGTTGTTATGTCGGTGGAGATGCAGAAAGTTAGCATCAGAGAAAGTACTGTCAATGTTGGAGAGGCAGTGAGGAGAAGTGTTGTAGGGGAGAGAGTCAGTGGTTTAGGGGGAGGGGGAAGTCTTGGTGGCTTGAAGAAAAGAGAGCTTTTATATTAAATGGTACATATGAAAGATTTGTGAAAATAGAATTGTTCAGACTTATTTTCTATTGAATAACTCAGAGACCCATTAAGAGGATCTGACCGATTCAGAGGTAAAAAATTTACGAAATAAACGCTCTGAGTGGTCTAGACTCTCTTAACCATTCAGATTAAAGTTGTTATCCAACACCTCCGTACAGAAGTTCCTATCCTTCAAGGATGGCACAATATTAGAAGATTTCAATGGGTCTTCAACAACTAGAACTTTATATTGCAACCATCGATGTTGACTACCACTTCCTCGGTATCTACCACCTCTCTCCCAAACTCTTGCTACCTCCATAAAGGCACTCGTCGACCACAATTATTATGGCACATTAATGATAGATGTATATGCTAACTATTCTTTAACAAAGAATCTAGGATGCCATTCCACCATACAATTGAAAATTTTCATGCATGTTACCTCCATGTTTTTCTTAAACTCTAAGGCATTGTCTTTGCTCACAAACTCTAGCTGGATAAACATACCTACGTTGTATGAAATTTTAATGTAATGGGCCCCCTCAATCTCCTTAAACATTCAATGGTTTCGAGCATTTCATAAGACTTTACTTCTGCAAATAACATATGTTGAAGCCTTTATTTCATGCATGTCATAGTGATCATATTGGCCTTTAGAATATCGTCTTCAACTTCCGTTCTTTGTTCTTATGCTTTTACGTGCTCCTTCCTTTTCTATTTTGAGCCTTTCACTTTAACTACGTCAATATATAATAATTTATCCCTAGGATCCACCTTAATCACCGTACGTTTTAGCCTTTGTGGCTTGAAAATTATGCTATCGAGTAGCTTGTGCACTCTTTTGACATGTGTCATTTTGTACCATTATTTGGTGATGTTTACTTTAAGATTGAAAGCACCTAACCAAATGTTGCAAAGATTTGCTTCAAAGACTCTCACATTGTTGACATCGATGAACCTTTCAAACATAAATCTACAATCTGTTAAGTTCCATAGATAAAAAAACATCTACGATGTTCGTGAATTGCTAGAAAGTTTTGCGCATGCATGATTCACTTTGGTCTAGAGGGAATTCTGGGAAGGTGAATGTCACTGATATGTCACTAAGGGGGTCATTTGTAATAGGTGTAAAGGCCCTTCTCTCCGCCACTGAACGAATCTTATCTAACCTTCTATTTTATACTCTCTTATTCTTTCCATATTAGTAGCATGTATTTATTTAAAATCAATTTTTTTGTATTTGGTGTGATAGTATTCACAATATTAAATTTGTTGTTGGAAATAATGCTGGGTTTCACAAATTTACACGAAAAATGGTGTTAGCACAAAAATGTTGCTTGGTTAGATATGCCTTTAGGCCCTCCGGTATGCCGTTGCGATGTCCTGCCCAACGTGTGCGACGGTACGGTGAACACCACTCCCCACTCCCCATGCGGGCAGCTCGCACTATGGAGCCTGTGCAACGTCTTGGCACTGTGCGACGTAAGGAAAAGATTTAGCCGTTGGCTAACGGCTATATATTAAAAAAAATTAATTTTCAATAACCTCTATATATATACCTACACATCTCATATATTTCCCATACATATCTCATACACACACATATATATTATTATAAAAAATGGTTAGGGTGGAAAATGGAAACATTCGTTGGGAATGGACTCAACAAGAAGATGCAGCTTTAGCAACCGTCTTCATCAACATATCTTAAGACGACACTGTGAGAAACGACCGCGGTTTCTGGGAACGTATAATGGAATCGTTTCACATAATTTTGGGCGCAATATAATATCGAAGTATGGATCACATTCGTTACAAATAGAGACATATGTCAGATAAATTGTATAAACTTAACCAAATTTAGCACCACTATCGGCGAACCGACAACCGGGGACCACCGACGCTGAGATCGTTGAGCAAGTCTTACAAGATTATCGGGTGATACACGACACTGATTTCACGCACTTCGATGCATGGAATGTTTTCAAAAATTCACATAGGTTTCGTTGATCGTAGTTAGCTTTTAATTATCGTATTTTAGGTTTTAATTTATCGTATCTTGGATTTAAGTTATCGTGTACGTATTTTTTTTTAAATTTCATTTTAATGTAACTTTAGATTTTAATGAAGTATTTTATTTTGAAGTTATTTATAGTTTTAATTTTTTTTAATTAAAATTTTAAATTAAAAAGTGAGAAGTAGTGATATGTGACTATTTCCAGAGATGAGAGAAAGAGAGAGAGAAGCTGAGGTGTCACCCCAAAAGTGAGTTCAGGTGAAAGAATACACCTGAGGGCCTTAAAGGCATTTGAATGTAGGGCAATATATAAAAAACACTATATTTTGATATTTCTTCGTTTAACTACATATATTTTATTTTCCTATTAAAACCACATTTTTTTGAAATTTTTTTTCCACCGCGACCATTGTAACATTCTATTGCAATAGAGTGCGGTAGAATTTAATGGTTTTATTAGGAAAAAAATATCAAATTATCATGATAACTTACAATAGAGTCAGTGGCGGACATAGGGGGCACGGGGTAGCCCGTGCCACTACTCGTTTTTTCTCCGTAAGTGTAAACATTTTCGGAAATTTTTTTTTTATATTATAGTGCCACTAGAGATTTTGATTGTGCAATAGGCTAGGTCCAACTAAGGTGCACCAAGTATTAATTTTTTTTTTTGTTATTATGTATGCTCGGAAAATAAAATGGTGCCACTAGAGTCCTTGACTCGTGCGTCCGCCCCTGAATAGAGTACGGTAGAATTGGTTTTCAAAATTAAATAGTTTAAAACAAAATATAAAATTTAAATAATTAAACCGGAAAAAAAAATACCAAAATATGATGTATTTTTCGTATATTGCATGCAATATGTCAAAAGAAATAATATATATGAAATCTCTTAAATATTTGAATCGTGCAAAATGGAATGAGTTTACGATGATAATTTCATTTTTGAAAGGGTTTATGAAGATAATTTGGTATCGTAATACAAGCAGGGGCGGACCCAGGATAAATGGACACGGGGGGCACTGATCCAGGAAAAATGGACACGAGGGGCAATTAGGGGTGGCAATGGGTTGGGTTGAGCCGTTAACGGGTCGACCTGTTTAATTAAATGGGTTAAAAGTTTGTACCCAACCCAACCTGCATGCTTAAACAGGTTGAGAAATTCTAACCCAACCCAACCTTTTTAGTAAATGGGTTGAAATCAGGTTGACCTGTTTAGTGTTTTTTCAACCCAACCTGTTTAATAAATAGGTTAAACCTGGGTTGACCTATTTAAAAATTCCAAAAGTACCCATTAAAAGTTAAACATTGTAATTTATAAATCCATAAGTAACCATAAACCAAGTTCATAACAAACCTCAAACCAAGTACTTACAACCATAAAAATTATAAAGTCGTAATTCAAACACGAATTGATATCAAAATTTTATGTAACTTGACTTTCACTTTCACCAACTCGTCCACGACTTCCACTTTCGGTATGATTGTCATCTTGATCATCCATTTTTTCCGTCATGATAGCACAACAAAGCTCCTCAAGTTGGGATTATATATATATATATATATATATATATATATATATATATATATATATATATATATATATATATATATAACGGGTTGACGGGTTGATAGCACAACAAAGCTCCTCAAGTTGGAATTCTATATATATATATATATATATATATATATATATATATATATATATATATATATATATATATATATATATATATATATATAAACGGGTTGACGTGTTGAAATCAGGTTGAGATTTTCAACCCTAACCCAACCTATTTAATTATACGGGTTACATGGGTCAACCCATTTAATTATTGGGTTGGGTTCGGGTGGGTTAGCAGGTTCGGGTTAGGATTGCCGGCCCTAGGGGCAATGAGGAGCACATTTTTTTAGACGGGGACACCTATATATAAATTTTTTTTACACTACGGGGTAAAATTTCAGGGGGGACACATGCCCACCCGGGTTCCTACATAGGTCTGCCCCTGAATACAAGAATAACGACTAAATTTCCATTATTATCACCCATCTCTTTAACCATGAATCCATCAAACATGAATTCTGAAATAAACAAAAATCTTTTAAATTAAATCGACCACATAATGAAATTTAGAGTTCCAATTGCTTCGAAATCTATAGATTCTGCATATCAAACAGATTCTATTTTGATTAACAAATTCATTATCATATTTATAAATATAAAGAGAATAAATTCTCGTAATTGTTTTTCTTTACAAAAAATAAATATAAAGCATGAAACACATTTGTGGGATATTTGGTCTGTAAAATGTAATAAATCCTAATATCTCGCGATTCTTTGCAGTATAAAATCCGGACACTCCGCGCTCATTCTGTATCACATCATCTACGAACTTCTTTCTCTCTCAAGCTCGCCGTCAGCAATGGCGCTCCGAAGAACTTTAGCTAAACGTCTCATCAAAGATCAAACGTCCGTCATAGAACATACACCTTTCACTTCTCTCTCATCGCACAGAGCCTTAAATCCCGCCAAATCGAGTCTCAAACGCGAACTGTTGACGTCGCCGGAGAACTCTTCCACTTCTACCACCCCGGACACCGGATTCTTCCGTCGGTTTCTCCAGCAGAGAAAAATTAACCAGTCGTCGACGATGAGCCTGCCGGAGCTGTTTTTGTTTCCGGTTGGGGAAAAGCTCAGGGAGAATATGTATATCTCTAGCGGAGAACGTCTCAGGCTTGACGGCCTGAGGAGTCCAGTAACGCAACGTCAATCGGATTCAGTCGGAATATCCGTGAATGATGCGAAGAAGATCCTGAGGTTTTCTCAGTTGCAGAAGGTGAGATCGGCGTTGAAACAGATCCCGGCGAACTCGATTAGCTACTCCGAGTTTCTCACCGTCTGCATTGACATTTGCAATAATCATGATCAAGGTTTAGAGTTTTCAAAAATGTTAGATGAAGCTGGAGACGTCATTCTCTTGGGAAACATCGTGTTCCTCCGTCCCGATCAGGTATCAACCTCTTTCAATTCAAAATTCTCAAAAAGTTTATTACCGATCATACAAAAACATTATGAACTGAAACTGCTTCACATCCTGATTCAGAAACACAATTTATCTCCCCAATTTCATAGAATTCCCAAATTTACTGTTGATCCCGTTTCAATTCTGTTAACGAATTGTAACTAATCGATTCATTCTTAATTACAGTTGGCAAAATCAATGGAGAAACTAATATCCCAATCCATAGCCATTCCAAACGATCCAAGGAAACAACAACTCGAAGAATTAGAGACCCAAAAAGCTTTCATCGATCAAAAATCACTATCCCAAGTTCGCGGTGAGCTCTATTGTGGTCTCGGATTTCTTGTCATCCAAACAATGGCGTTCATGAGGTTAACATTTTGGGAACTTAGTTGGGACGTAATGGAACCCATTTGCTTTTTCGTCACATCTTTCCACTTCGCACTCGCTTACATATTCTTCATAAGAACATCAAAAGAACCCACTTTTGAAGGCTACTTTCAACGTAGGTTCAAAACAAAGCAAAAGAAGCTTATGGGGGTTTATAATTTTGATCTTCAAAAATACAATGAGCTTCGTAAGGCTTTTTATCCTACATATGAAAATTTGGGTTTTCAAGATTTGGGTTATGGAAGAAAGTCAAGTACGGTTTTTGGGTAAATTAAGTGTAGATAATTGGATTTTATGGGGGTCTTTATCTCTCCTTTTTTGAGTAATGGGACTAAGCCTATGCTTTTGACACGAACTTTTTTAGGTGCAACAATTAGTTTTTGTTGTGTGATGTAATAATTAGTGTAGATTTGTAATAGAATGTTATAAGACCAACTTTGTTGGTGTAGTTTGGATTCAAGAGTCATGTATGTACAAATATCCGATCGCCAATCGGTTTTTCTATCTCATGTAATTGTTTTCACCGATTATTAGCACATCTTATGCTTATTTATAAAAGTGTTTATGAATTTATCCGATGTTAAAATGGAAATAAAAAAAAAGTGTTTGGATTAGTTGATAAGTTGTTTTAGTGTTTGATAAATTCTGCTTATAAATGTAAAATGACGAATAAAGACATGATATGTATAGACATATAGTTACAATAGGGTATGGTAAATTGCTTTAAATAAATCATTAGCTATTTTAAATAAGTTAGAACTTATTGACTTATCAAAAACTAATTATTTAAACCAATAAACACTTTTAATGTTACTATATTCAAACACTAAAAGCTGCTTATTAGGGTGTCAAACCGCAACAAGCATATTAAATAAGCAATCCCAAACACTCTCTAAATATGAAATTAAGCAAGAAACTTTTTTAGGGTGTTTGGTTCGTTGGATTTCATGGTACATGGCTAAAGCTACAATACTTTCCCAAAATTATCTTTTCATATGTTAACTAATGGAATCAAATTCCAAACCTCCCTTGTTTATGTACATGACTAAAATAAAATGTCACACCTTTCATAGGGCCTATTTAAATAACATCTTCAACATATATAAAAGATAAAGAAGTTTGAAACACACAAGAAAATTGCATAAACCTCAAAATGTTTTATCAACATATTAGACAGATCTGGCAATTGTGTCGTGTCATGTCATATTCATGTCGGGTTGACGGGTTGGCGGGTTAATATAGCTTGACCCCAAACCCGACCCGTTTAATTATCATGTCATTTAGTGTCAACTAGTTTAATTTCTTGTCGGGTTGGCGTGTCAACTCGTTTACTTTGTAAATGTATCGTAGCATGCTAGATTGAACACCGATTAGGTTGAAAGAATAAGAGTAGGGGAGGTGGAAAAATAAAATGTGAATAAGTGGAATGAGTAATAGTTTGGGAGTTGTTTGGACGAAATTCGCAATAAGTTTAAATGAACGAAATCCCAGTGAGGGGAAAGGGGCCGATTTCGGTTGTGAAACATGAAATATTAATGAAAAATGAAAACCTAAATTTATATCGTGGCTCGGAAAAACTAATTGGAGGCTTCTACATTGTAATACATTTGAACCTAAAGTTTTATTTGATATTCGGCTTTGGTTTCAGACATGCCCAACTTACCTAAAGAATTGAAAGAAATTGCATATAAGGTCATCCGGTGTGGCATGCGACGACGGGTGCAATCAGGTGCGACGCTGCGGGGAACACACCCTCCCCCATGCGGCGACGTCGCGCTTTTGAGCCCGTGCAATCTGGTTGAGTCGTGCGACGAGGTAAACATTGCCAACGGCTTTATATATATATATATATATATATATATATATATATATATATATATATATATATATATATATATACACACACACACACACACACACACACACACACACACACACACACATTCACCACACCATTTTAAACCACAACATTTTTAAATGACACCAAAAATATACAAAACAAATGGATCCTATATTCAAGCTGTTATTCGATTCGTTATCCTCGTCCGACGACGAGACTTGGTTGCTGGAATCCACTTTGCAAGTCGCGGCACTGGTCCGCGAAACTAGGAATGGCAATGGGTCGGGACAGGGAGATCCATACCCGACCCGAAAAGTTTCGTTTATATCGGGTTTTCGGGTCATTGAATATAAATATTTCATATATATATATATATATATATATATATATATATATATATATATATATATATATATATATATATATATGTATGTATGTATGTATGTATGTATGTATGTATGTATGTATGTATGTATGTATGTATGTATGTATGTATGTATGTATATTCTTATCAGGTCGGGTCAGGTCGGGCAAGGAGACCCAAACCGGACCCTATACCCTAGATTTTTGGGTTTTGGGTTCCGAGTCTAAGGATTTTTTGCTCGGGTTTCAGGTTGCCCCGTCTGGTTCGGGTTTTTTTGCCATCCCTATGCGAAACCGCCGAGATAATATCCGACACTGCACAAAGTTCAGAAAGTGCACGTAGGTTCACGAGAAAAGCTACAATAAACAGAGATGTGAAGCTGCACATGAAATATTTTATTTTGAAGCTACTAGTTTTATTTTATTTTAATATTAGTTTTAAATTAAAAAGTAAGAGGTAGTGACACGTCACCATTTTCAGGGGTGAGGGAATGAGTGAGGGGTGCTGACTGGATGTTCAGGTAGTAGTAGGAAAAAAGTGAGACTCGGTGAGAGCCCACTCCTGAAGTCTTAAATAAACAGGTCATTATCGTGTCATTATTGAGTTAAAAGATTGGACCCAAACCCAACTCATTTAATTTTCGTGGAGTGTCGTGTCAACTCGTTTAATTAAACGGGCTGAAATATCTAATCGAAACCCGTTTATTTTCGTATCGTGTTGAGAATTGTCACCCTACTGACTAGTGATTAGCTTCGAACACTATTAGGCTCCACACCTCAACACAACCCATCAAATAAATCTAAACAAACAATTAAAAGAAATTATACCCAAATTTCATGTTCATAAGGTAGATGAATAAACTCGCTAAAATATCAAATCCAAAAATAATTTCATCTAATAGCACTTATAGATACTACTCCATGTTAATCATGGACTAATCTACACAAGATATAAAAACTAAGAATTAAGCATTAACTAAAGAAAATGGAAGAAAAAATCTAACTAGTCTTCAATGGTGAAGAATTTAAAGATTTCCAACAATCTTCCAAATTTCCAATCTCCGGTTTCTTAAAAAGTGGGCTATTGTTTCTATGGGGTGCCAAAAACATACAAAATGGACTAATCACAACATGGCTGTGAAGTTGTTGCGAAATGGGCTGGTAATGTGGGCTACTTCTTATAATGATTTTTGGCTAACATTTGCTGATCTTCGGTTAATAGAGGTGCACAAAAGCCGGTTAAAAACCGGTTTCGGTTATTTAAAAACCGGTTTTTTAAAAACCGGTTTCGGTTATAACCGGTCCGGTTTTGACCGGTTTTTTTTAAACGAAATTGAGTTTCAAAACGGTTTTTTTCGGTTTTTAAACCGGTTCGGTTCGGTTAACCGGAAGAAAAACCGGTTTTTTTCGGTTTTTTAACCGGTTCGGTTTCAGATAAAAAACCGGCTAAAAACCGGTTCGGTTATTAAAAAAACCGGTTCGGTTATTATTTTCGGTAGTCAAAACTCAAAACTCAAAAGAACCGAATTTGATGCTTTATTTGGCCTTCTTGGGCTGCAATATGTGATGCGAAAATCCTATAAATCAGAAATGTTCACTTCTTTAAATCTATGTATTTTTCGTTCATTTGTAATAATAAACATTTATAAGGTTGAAAATCAAATATAAAGTGAATTAGTTCTAAATGTGAACATAATATGATAAAAAAAAATCACTTAAATATCATATGAAACGCCAGATAAGATCTTCATATATTTTGGCCTATATCATAAGGATTTACCCTTCTCATCTACATGTGTTACGTTGCCTATTAAAATAATGTACTTTTATCAATACAATTTACCTATCTTTACCGCATGATTCCTTTTGTATCCATACAAATAAATAGTATTTAATTCAACAATTCTCATAAAAATTCAGATGTTACATTTATTCAACAATTACTTTTTTGAGTTTTTCTAATAGAAATATTAACATGTTGATTTCAATAATAGTATTTAATTTATAAAACGGATTGCATTTTTGGTAAAGCTATTTAAACTAATTGTTTGAGCTTTTAATAATCATAATCAACTTATTATTAAGACAAGTAATCTAGATTCTAAAACGTAAAATCCCATTATTGTAGAGCCCACATCCAAATAACCCCGCCATATGGCCTGACCCCTCCTATTTGCAACATATGACCCAAAACATTGCTTAGACTATAATTTAAGTGTCCACTATCGGCCCTAGAGGTGCACAAAATCCGGTTTTAAACCGGTCTCGGTTTTTTAATAACCGGTTATTTAAAAAACCGGTTTTTGTCCGACCGGTTTTGGTTAAAACCTAACCGGTTTTGGCCGGTTTTTTTTTAAATAGAATTAACTTCTAAACCGGTTTTTTTTCGGTTTTTAAACCGGTTCGGTTCGGTTAACCTATTAAAAAACCGGTTCGGCTTTGAATAAAAAACCGGTTACAAAACCGGTTCGGTTATCAAAAAACCGGTTCGCTTTTTTAAAATAACCGGTTTGAATGTGCACCTCTAATCGGCCCCCCCTAAAATGACCTAAGATTTTTTCAACACACTTTTCATAATTTGGAAAGTCAAATATAAAAAATATAGCTCTAGAATTTGTGTTAACTATTGGGAAAAATGATTTAAAATTAATATTTTGATCTTTTATTAAAGTCACTATATAAAACCTCTAACTAGATAAAAATTATTATACAACAAAAGATCTCAATGGTTTTCTGGCAACTTAAAAATAACGTTGGACAATGTTACATCGTTGGTCCATATGGTTTTCAAAACCTTACACGGTTGGTCCTTTAGTTGGTAAATGTAACTTTTAACCTGCTAATTTTTTTTTTTCAAAATGTCAATTTTACCCATGAATAAAATCTGAAAAATATAATCCAACTTTTAACTTGTTAATGTTATCTTTAATTGTAAGAAAAAGTGAAATTATCAAAATGTCTGATTTCATGTTTAATTTGTATATTGATGTGTTTTTTTTAATAAAAGTTGGATGTTTAGTCTGGTTTTATTGAAAGAAAAAAGTAGGTTGCCATAATTTGTGTTTAGCATGTATTATTAATTAAGCGATTATCATTTAAATAAAAGCCGAAATGTCATCATGCTCACTTGCCATAATCTCTTCTATGTAGAGACATGCTTGGCACATGACCTATATCGAGAAAGCTCTTCGTAAATAATCAGAAACTTGAAAATTTGGTACCTACGATAAAAAAAGTTACCAACTAAAGATATCTCATATTTTCATAAAATACCAAAATCCACTACCAGAGTAAAAAAAAAAAATTAGTCCCATGATATTTGATAATAAATAATTCTTATCATTGTTATTCTTATCATTATTATTTTATGTGATATTGCACTGATTATCTTACTATTTATCTAGATCTCTATTTGATAACTTACACAAAAAGTTATGTTCCTTTTTTTTTATAGTTTAAGACTCGCTATATGCCCATTTGATTATGAAGATTTACCGACATAAAGTCTTTTGTATTTAACTTAATTAGGAAAAGTCTTTTTGTTTTCACCATGCTTAAGTCAAACTCAAACACTTTTTTCTTTTGGTGTGTATTTCGATACAGGAATTGGAAAAATCCGTAGGTTATATACTGAACGATATAGTTGTCTCAAAGTCGTAGGATTTGACTCGAATATCATTCAGTATAGTTAGCAATATATTACCTTTGGGGACATAGTCTAGCACAACTATATAAGTATATATGAGTATGGAATATTACGTCCAATGTGATATTAAGACTAGTGGTTACATGGATTTATTAAAACATGTTTCTTATTATTGATGTAATGTTTATTATTTTAAAACATGTTTCTTATCATTTGTAACGTTTATATTTTGGGGATAGCTGCTATATACTTGCATTGTGAGTTATAAAATGTTAAAACATGTGTCATCATTGAAGGTTTAAACTATCGGAAATTTGGCTTGAAAAATTGACATGGTACAGTATGATGAGTTAGACATGACTTGGTCTTCATGAGCATAGGCGATCCTACACCATACCTACGTGTGTCTTTGGACACCCTTTGTTTTGACGTTTTCTTTATAAATTATATCATAATTTTTAGATGGACACCTAAAAAAACTTTAGATGGGCACCTGATACGAAACTTGGGCACTCTACAGGAAAACCTAAACATATCTAAGAGTTCTATAGACTTAATATACGTTTTAATAAAAAATTACGGAAAAGGAAACCAAATTAGTCAACCGACGATGGTTCAAAAAAAATAAGAAAATATTTCTCTGGATAATTACAGGTTATCACAATATATTTTGAAAATTGGACTCTTTAAGATTGAAAAATAGTATCAAAAATATGAAAACCGACAGATGAAATTAAAAGTGAAAAAAAAAAAACATAGAACCTTAAAAAACAGAAAATGCATGTTTTTGTCTTTGGATCTTCAGGATAGACACATGTCGAGTCATCAAGACCGTCCTCTACTCATCTCCGATGGTCACACTCGGTCCATCTGGCCTCCATCACCTTCTGCCCCTCAACCCCCTCATCTCCCCCCTATATACTCCTTTGTCCTTCTTTTCTTGAGATAACTTCTAAGACTTTTCTCCTTTGTTATTGTTTCTTGAAAATTTAAATAAATCGTTTTGTTGAATGTTGAGTAATAGACTATTGTAATCTATTGTGTAAAAAAAAGAAAGTAAAATTAAACACACAATACATGAAAACCTACATGGAGGTATTGTTTCAATTGAACCAAGTTTAAATCTACTTTGTATTTATTTTTATTTGTTTTTATAAAATATGACTGCATAAACCTTTAAAAAGAATAGGCAATTGTTATATCATATTACTCTATTGTTAATTATATATTATATATTTATATAATTATATATTCACATTAAAAATTCAGACTAACTTAAATTAGAAAATTCATCTATTCTTTATAATAAGATCATAATTATTTATTTGTTTACTGATTAAGCCAACGACAAACATAATATAGTGCATCGGGTAGTCTGGGCTACCACTCAAAATTTCCAACGTAATATAATTTTTTTTGAGAATATTTTCCACGTTGTGTTAATTTTCTTCAAGTGCTACCTCCTAAGTATATGCGTGTTACTCAATATATTTTTGCTTTAGGTCAGCCCCAAGCATATTTTTGTTGTCTTTTACTATTTGTACATGTTGTTACTTGTTTAGTTGTTTATAATTTGGTTGACTTAGTTTATATATGTTGATTGATAAATAACAGTTTGTGCAACAAGATAAGTATACTTTTATAAATGGTTATGAATTTTCATGTATTTAGAAAAATGTTACATTTTTACCGATGATACACTTACAACTAGTTTTTAAAAGAGAAATTGTATTTATTCCTACCTTTTGTTCCTACTTATATTCCTATCCATATTAAATTGTGACATGTGGCTTAAAATATTATTAATTTTGTTAAATGTGACAATTGTCACAAGTTCACATGAGTAGGAAAATGGGTAGGAATAAAAAGTAGGAATAAATGTAAAACATTGGATGATTTTTTTATTACGTTTGTTCATCGGTATCAAAGTTAACACTATACTTGCCTTAAACGATATTATGATAATTAACCAACCATGGCATGTGTTATAGCTCTGAAATGTCGTCATAATAGACCGGCTATAGAGACGACAACTCATTTCTATAAGTTTGTCACTAAAAAGTTTTCCAACTTAAAAAATAATAAATAAATAAATTATATAGCAACATCATGTCATCCCTATAGATCAAGTTATAGCAACGACATGTCATCTCTATAGGTCAATCTTTAGAGACGGCATGTCGTCTCTATAGACTAGTCTATAGCAACGAAAATTCGTCTCTATAGATAGTGGCCGGTTTCTGTCAACTACGTTATAGCAACGACATGTCCTCCCTACAGCTGATGTATAAATTTTTATCAAGGTTTGAGTTTATTCCCCATTGACACTACTTGTCGTCGCTATAGAGGGGTCTATTGTGACGACTTTTGTGTCTCTATAGGGTTCGTCTTTATAGGGTCTTTTTCTAGTAGTGTACTGGTGAAACTTGAAGTACCTTCTTCAAATAACAACAATTTTAAAAAAAGTTTGACGGGCCAATCACTAATTAATATGCAATTCCATGAACATGGTAGACCCCGAAAGGGAACAACTTCACAATAATTGACGTAGATGTGTGTAAGATAGTCTCTTTTTTATGCTCGAAAGTTAACGAAATATCTTTCAGTAAAATATATTATATTAAGGATATATTACATATACAAATACATAGGGGTGAGCAAAACCCGAACCACATGGTAAACCACAACTGAAATAATAACCGACGTTGAGGTTTCCAATTTTGAAATACCGAAAAATTCTGGCGCGGTGCGGTTATATAAAATATATTAAACCGAAATAACCGCAACCGCATCGCATTCATTAACCGCAAACATAACCGCACCGCTAACCGCATAATTAAGGAATTATTTGGTTTTTAGTTTCAATATTAATTAAAAAAATCTAAAATTAAAGAAGTCTCTTCCCGATTAGTCAGCTTCAGATATCTAAATGCCGCCAAATTATTTTAATCATTATTATTTTAGTTTGTGTATTTGTTAAATGAGAGTAACTCATTTGTTTAATTTTGGTGTACACAACTTCTTATTCAGAAATAATTTATGGCATATTGTGATTATTGTTTGCATTCTATTGCAAACATATCGTGATGTGTTTGTGTTGGTGATTGTTTTATTTTAATCTTTAATTGGTTAAATCGCAAAACAAGTACCAAATCCATGCGGTTAAAAATCGCACAAAAAACCCGCACCAAATAAATGCAGTTAATAACCGTAACCGCAATCGCAAAAACTGTAACCGCATAACCGCACTACACTATTAACCACGCTGCTTGGTCCACATGTTCTCAAGATTGAGGGATACATGGAAGAGCTGTACAAGCTTGGTCACCCTTTCAGTCAGGAGACGAGCGTCAACTGTTTGCTCGCCTCGCTGACTAAGCAGTATGAACCGTTCATACAGATGTACCCATTAAGGGGACCAACACAAGACTTTCATGGAAATGCATTCAACGTTGACTTTGTACGAGTCGTTCATAGAGATGCATAGTTTGGGATTGAGTCCGGTTATGAAGCACATCAGGAAACCGTCCAGACCGGTTTTGAGATGTCTTAAGCTGGGAATCCATAGGGTGGGGGTACAATCATAGGAAGATTGGAAGATGCTCCAAGGCCAAACAATTTTCTTTGTACGCAGGGTCTTAGTAGGACGCAGGACATTGACGCATGGGAGCATATTCGGATTGGATCACAAGCTCGTGTAGTTTTGAAGTTTAGTTGGATATTTGATATTGTTATTAGTCAATAGATAGTATGACATTGTTTTTCCACATAGTATATTGTTTGAGGATATTTTGATTCAATAAAATGTTATTTTTCTTTTAAAGCATGATTGTTTAAATTATCATTGAAATGTTACATGAATGTGTTGATTACTACCTTGAATGTTGATGCATCCAAAGTGTGTTGGATTTATGAGTTTTGTCTTCTATGATTGTTAAAATAAGTTTTGTAAGAATCACTTCAACTAAAGGTCCAGATGGACAGGACTTTGGAATCATTTGACTTAGAGTCACATGATGAAATGAATTCTTGATAAACTGGATTGTTGCAAGAAATGAATCACCCAGGGATCCAATGGATAGGATTTTGGAATCAGTTGGCTTAGAGTCAAGTGATGAATTCATATCTTGAACAATTAACAAAGTCATAAATTTACATAGGAATGTAAAATAAATTGAGATTATGAGCAACGAACACATTAGTGAGTATGAATTTCTCAAATCTGCAAATAAAACACAATCAATTATACATCATAATATTTGTCAATCGGTATGACGAATATGACTTCGCTTATCAGGATAAGCGGTTGATTGAAACCTTGAACTGTTCAAGGACTTCAAAGGAAGTATAAGATCAACAAAAATGAGTGAAAACATAAACTGAGAAAATGTTTCACAGTTCTTCATCTTCCAAGAACATTAATGGTTATAATGTGTCTTAGGGAAGAAGATCGAACATTGGTCAAAACAGTTTGATCCTCGATGTATTAGATACACTTCAAATAAGTTTCGATAAATTGAACATTCAACCAGTCAGACTGTAAAACCATATTCCGACCACATCTTCGACTAAGTAGGTTGGACAAATACCGTCTGAAGTGTAAAGCAGGGTTCACCCTTACTTGTACACAGAAATGGTCCAAGGTCATGTAGTGTTTATCCGAACCTCATGACTAGTTTGAAACTGTTCGGTAGTTCCGTTTCATTGGCCATCGCACCTGTACCTGTGAATGTAGAGTTTTTTTATAAAGAACTCACATTCTAAGGAAACAGTGGGAGTAAAAACGATCCTGAAGAAGTTTAAGGATTAGCCAAAGTGAAAGAACCTCTAATCATCACTAGATCTTGACCAAGAATCAGATTCCTGTTAAACCTGACATTTTCTTCTCTTTGCAAACTAGTAGTATTAGTCACCATCATAATGTGTTATGATCTGGGTGACATGTCGGTTAGTGATAAAACACTAAAGTTGGTACGAATAAGCAATCCCACTACTTGGAAGCATTGGTGATCCCTGTTGCTGTCAAATAAGAGAACCTAAGGGCGAGACTCGATCTATGTAATAATTTGACTGATTTTTCACCTGGCCTAAAAACCAGTGGGAGTAATTGAATCATCAAATGAAAGCAACATAGATTGAAATGTACCTGCATTCTAAGCAAGAATGGTTGAGTGATGCGACACTCAAAGTCATGTGATTGATTTTGAGAGAGACGCTCTCAACAGAACTAAAACAAGTTTGAAAAGATATTGTTTGCTATAACTACACTTCGTGTGTCATAACAAGATTGGATGATCTGAACCGCTTTCCTTAAATAGGAAAACACAAGGCTTGCACAACCAAGAGGGTTTAGAACATACCGATACAAAAGGTACATAGTCTCGTAGATTCATCTAACGGGCACCTCGCACGGAAGGGTCTTCGGATTCTGAAAATGTGCCAAAAGTTTGGATTTTGTGACTAGTCCGAAAGAGTCCTATAATCATGTCAGAAGTTTGGACTTTGGATTATCAGAATATGCAAAAGGTTTGGATTTTGAATGGTCTAAAAGAGTTCCAAGACTATGTCAAAGCTAGTGGGAGTATCATTGAGATCTACCTTTCGATGTATGTCGATTACATATTATTTCTAGGAAAACATCTCTTATCATTACAGTGTGTGGTGACTTGGCATAAGAGATGATTTGTTATTGACACGCCTAGATCGACGTGCGGTCAAAAATAAAGAAAACCTAACACACACGCTAGCTAGTACAGTGGGAGTCAGGGTCGATCCGCAGGAGCTTCGTGGTTAGACCAGATGACAGATTACCAACTAGTAGTGTCACGCTACAGTCGGAGGACCTGGTTTCTAAGTTCTCAACTACTTAAAAACAATCACCAAACAAAGTCAAGCTAAGCATAAGCTAACTCAACTCAAAGTAACCTAGTCACTTTCTGAAATCAGAAGTGCATATCTGAATCAGAAGCAAACAAAGGCATCCAAACCAAACAAGGCATAACCTAACCAATAACTAGGGTTTTGACTGAACAGCTACTAGCTAAAGTTCAATGCCTAAAGCTAACCTAATTGGCTATTGATTTCAGCAAAGGAAAGCAGTTCCAAACAAGGCCAAAACAAGATCCAAACAAGGCCAAAACAAGATCCAAACACAATTCAAACAATCAAAACACAAACAAACATCCAAAACATCGAAATACCAATAATACTTATAACCAAATGATTCTCATTCATCAAACTCAGATCCAAACATCAAAACAGTAACTAAATACAAACCAAAGCTTACAAATATCTAACTAATTGAAAATAAAATCCAAAACATAAAAATACCACTTGAGAAGTTGCTGGAACGAAATCTTGGAGTCAAAGAGCTTCAAGGTCGATTTTACACCCGGTCTTTGCTAGGGTTTTCGGCTAGAAATGCCTCTATTTATAGTTGCAAATTTCTCGAGGCCGCGCCGCGCTTTTATGGATCCCGCGGCGCGCGTACTAATCTTTTCCCGTTTCTTCGGCATTTGAATGTGTTACACCGCCTTAAGCCTGCATCGCGCGTTTCATAGATCCGCGGCGCGCGTACGTATTTCCTTGATTTTTCATTCTTTTCCAAACTTCTTCCTTTTGCACGCTTTTAGTCCCTGTTTCCATTCTTTTCTTCCAAACAAGTCCTGGCACGAAAAGTGAGAATACCAAGATATATCTGATATAATTTCATCAAGAATAGGGCTCAACAACGCCTAAAATACTTGATATCACTAGGCGTTGTCTGTTATGAAAGATCTAAAGGAGATACAATGTACTCAAGTGGTTACCAGCATCTATCAGATAAAATCGTCAGTAAAGACCCTGCCAGTATATGTATGATCTTGATTAGACTCAAGATGCATGAAAATAGAAAAGGTTTCTTAAAGTCGTGACACATGGATAATAAGTAATCCATGGATTCTGAAAGATTTCAGAATAGAATAGATCTGATCACTTGAGCTTCTGCAAAGTGGATCGATCACAATTATCATGAACTCATCCTAATGACTTAATGCTTGGAGCATGGTAAGTTAGATTCGGGACAGAACCTGGCCTAGGATACTGGACAAATTAGTCAAGCAATCATTGTTAGACTTAGATGATTGGGGTGAATATAATAATAATTTGAAACGAGTTTCAAATCTGTAATTATCAACATCAGTATGTGGCACTTAGAGACTTCATGGTTGAAGAGTTTCGTTGGGATATTGATGGAGCACGTGTGGTTCACCGGCACATCATTATCGTCTTGAAATCTTCTTGACACCAAAGCGTGCAGTCACATAGACTAAAGATCCTGATAACCATGAGAAGTTACAGTACACAACACCATTTCCGAAATGGTGACAGGAGAGAAAAACCAAGATGACACATTGAGATATCATCGGAAAGGTGTCCGATTGGATCATCTGCAATGATGTGTATTAATGTAGGACACTTTAGATACATGGAAAGAGTGAATGTCATTTTGGGTATAAAGACATATAAATAAAATCTTAATTGAAAGTTTAATAGAAACCAAGAAACATATAATAATATTATAATAAATCTGATTTGGTGATTACCTCATGGAGACTTGGTAATGAGCAAGAGTAGCTACCTGTCAGATCTTTACGTTTCGCTTTGCATGTTTTACTTCCTGAATAATTAGATTATTCAAAATTCTAGAGTCGTTCATACTTTTCAGAAGTAAGTAGTGAATTAAGACTGTCATGAATTGAATTGTAGACTGTCCAAGGAGTTAGAAATAGCAATAGTTTGCTGCAATGTTCATGAGTACTTAGAAATGGATATTTGAGTTTTGGATAAACCCACGCTTAGAGAATTACTTCATGGATTATATCACGAGTAATTCTGAGACGATAATATCTTATGTTCTTGAAATGGAGACATATGATTGAAGTTTAAAAGTTGTTTGTGCATTAATAATACGTAAACTTATCGGTAACTCGATGTTATAAAACGTATTGTTGTACGAGATTTGATGAGTAAAAGACACAAGCATATGAGTCGGAGTTTATTCGTTGCTTTTGCCCTAACGGGAAAAGCGATATTTGTGGGCCCCTCAGCGATTTGGTGTTGACTTATAGTGCTGGCCAGCAAGGACTGAATTGATATGTTCAATTAGAAGTCCTATATCATCAAAAATCAGGAATCGGGAAACAGAGTATAGGACTGAGATTGATTCTAATCCATGTCTCAAGTCCGAATGATATCTAGCAAAACGGAGGATCATATGATCACTTATCTTATGACATCACAACTGACTGGGTCAGAGTTCGGCAACTGCTTTTGGAAGCTACAATTTGTTGATCAATTTGGAAGCAATATTGTAATATAGTTATAGACTTATCCAAGTGGGAGACTGTTGGATTAGGTGTCTAAGGCATAACTATAATTGATACATATACTTGAATTGATAGCAGCATAGTCCTTTTGGGTTGCCCTCATAACCTAGCAGAGGATAAGGTTGCTTGTAGAGAGAGAGATTAATATATTATGAGGATAATATACTAATCAGAAAAAAGGAATATTTAATTTGTTAATATATTATGAGAATAATATATTAATTAAAAATTATAATATTTAATTGATGATTAATCAGAAATTAATTTGGAGTTAATTTTGGGATTAATTGGATTAATTAAATGTGCAGTGGTTGAATTATAATTGTTCAATAGTTGAGCAATATATATATATATATATATATATATATATATATATATATATATATATATATATATATATATATATATATATATATATTTGGACGAAAAAACATATATATATATATATATATATATATATATATATATATATATATATATATATATATATATACACACACATACATACATGGGAGTTTTGCTTATTTATGGTAATGATAAGTGCATTGACTTGTATGATAAAAGACTTATCATATCAAGGGTTCAAATATGGCAGCTATAAGCCATATGACTTATCAGTTTGAGACTATAAATAGAGGCTTCCCCCACCCTCATATTCATGCCAAAAAGAGGAGTCCCTCCTCTCTCTCTCTCTCTAGCCTTTCTTGCTTGCCAAGTTTTGGGTGTGAGTCATTAGAGGCATTACACTTGTGGTTCTTACTTCCAAAAGATCAAATGATCAAAAGATATGTTTTTCTTTATGAATTTTTGAATATACCTTTAGTGTTCTTGATACGTTCTTAGTTATAGGTTCAATAGAGAAAACATAGATCATATTAGGGTAAATGTGAACTTAAGAGCTTTAAGTTTATTGTTTGCTTAAAACCCATCAATAGGAACCCGATGGGTTAGGTTGTATGCTTAGGCTATTGTGCTTTTATGTGACAGTCGTTGGATTCGTTCTGGTGACTGAAGAATGAGTTGATCGATCCGAGGGTTGCTGCAAGATAAAGGACAATACATGACCGGTCGTACATGGACACCTGAAGATCAAAGAATGAGTTCATTCGATGACGGACGGAACGGGCAAGCTCGTGAGTTATTAGCCAAGGCGGATCGGGGCAAGCCCGAGAGCCAGGTTGTTCGCGCCAAGCTCGGAGACCTTTTGTGATTGTGCTTTATGTGATGCATCGTGTGGTATTTGGGGAACTCACTAAGCTTTGTGCTTACTCTTTCACCCTAGCTGTTTTTCAGGTAATTGCTGGCTTGAGATTGGAGCACGGCGCGACTGTATTACATCTGGAATTTTGGTAATCAAGTCTTTCGTCGGATAATGTTTGTAAACATTTTCGATAGACACGATTTTATATGTTTAAATATCAAGTTTTAATTGTATGGTCTCTATTTGACAATTCGTTTTATGTATTAGAACCGTTTTTAAAACAAAAATTTTTACTCTGGAATTTGGGGCGTTACAATTTGTTTTACATACTATATGCAGGAAAGCAAACATGTAAAAATTAATAAAAAATAATTATCTATTACTAAGAATTACCAATGCGTGAATAGAGTCGTGTTGGTAATTGTTATTACTAATATTTCGTTGGTTTTAACAAGAATTGGGTATAGAAGGGGCGGTTAGCGTCTTGCACTCTGATGTTGAGGAGAGGGGTTCAATCCCCAACACCTCTCAGATCCTTTAGACATTTTACAAACAAAAAGTGAGGCATATTACCTGACTTTCCATCCACAATGAGATCTGGCCCAACTTGCCCATCCACATTGAAATCTGCCCTGCCATCGCCTTTTCTTTTTTACAATTTTGACCCAAATTACATTTTTTTTCATTTTGGTCCAAACAACAACTTTAATTTTGTTATCAACTTTTTACCCATGTGTTATTTTCTTTTAACAAAGTTGGTCCAAACTATTTCACAAATGTTAATTTTTTCATTTTGTTCCACAACTTTTATTTTATTTTTTTCAATTTTTACCCGCATTTTATACAAAGTTGGTCCAAACTTTTCACAAATATTCCCAAACTGTTTGTTGTAATTTTTAACAATTTTGTTTATATAAGTTTTACAGCTTATTTTACGAGAAAACCCCCTTCAAAATTTTCACAACTTCTTTTACAATTTTGTTTATATATGTTTTTACAAAAAAAATTTTACAATAAAAACCCAATTCCAAAACTTATTTTTACAAAGTTTTTGCAGCTTCTTTTATTATTTTATTTATATATGTTTTTACAAATGTAGTCATTCTTTTAGACTTTTTACATATTTTTACAGCAAACACATGTTTAAAATAAGTTTTTTTAAAGTATGGCATAACTTGTTAACAATTGTTTTAACTTTGTGGATATGTTTTTTACAATAAGCATGCATCATACATATAAGGCTATGCACATGAAATAACAATGTACTTTGATTTGTTAGTATACTATACCACCCTATTTTCATCTTTTCTTATTAAGTCATCTTCATTTCAAAATTTAGTGAAATTACATTATTGTACTTTCAATTTGTTTTCTTATTAACACATTGTATTCTGAATCTCTACTCATTTATAGCGTTGTACTTTTAGTATTTTCTTTATAAATACATTTTACTTTCAGTCGTAGTCATATTTTTATCATTATACATATAATATTTTCCTTATTAACAGATTGTAAGTTATATGAAGATTTATTAGAAAAATGTTGATATTTTTTGGAAACTATGGTTGTACCCATTTGTAGTTTGATAGGAAAATAGTCGTTGTTCAAGTGTTTAATCTTTTGTTATGTACAAATATATAGTTCTTATTTGACATTTTAATGAAGTTATATAATACAGTTGTTTGTAAATATATTTTATAGCTAACAATTTTTTTTAAAAAGTTACAAATTAGTACAGGTACATTGCTATTATTTACTTTTGATAGTTCTCTGTCTTCCGACAGCATTGTGCGATATGCACTTCCTAGTAGTTTAACAAAAACATAGTTTGTTAAAATAAAAAATATTTAAAAACCCAATAAAAAGATGTAAAAATAGAAAAATCTTAGAAAGGTCAAAAGGTTATAAAATAATTAATCCTATAAAAAAGAATTTAATAAAAAAGAATTCATACAGAAAAAAGATATAACATAAGTTGTTGAAACTTTCTTAAAAAACTAAATTTAAAAAAAAACATAAAAAACAAAGTTGTAAAATAAAGCTAAGATTAATAGAAGATAAATCATATATCCTCCTAACTTTTCTTCCTAATTATCATCCTACCCATATTAAATAATGACAAATGTCATCTTTAATAAAAATAATAATATTTTAAAACACTTGTCACCATTTGACATGGGTAGGAGGATAAGTAGGAGGAAAAGTTAGGAGGAAATATAATTTCTCTTTATAGAAAAAGTTTCGACGAAATTTGTAAGAAAATTGAAAGTTGGACTAGTTTTGGAAATAAAAAAATCAATTGGGTCAAATTTGTAAATAAAGAAAAGTTGTATGGGTGAACCCGTGAACATAAGTTATGATTCGTGTCAAAAAGGTGGGTTCACCCGGACCCAATTCGGATCCGCATAAGAGATGCAAGCAACTAGGTTGAAACCCGAAACTCTCCTACAACCATAACACTCTCAAACTACTACGTTATACTTCATTTGTTATAAAATATCTCACTTATAGAATAACAATAACCTAGAAATTATTGTTCATAACATGTAAAAATTATAAGTGTTAAGTCGAATCCAGAGTCAAACTCCTGGACTATGCATGTGTATGTTTGTTAGTCTTAGTATTCTATTGATGTTAATAGGTGCATATTTTCTTTAAAACAATTTTACTAATTATATATTTAGTCGATGTTTAATCATACAAAAGCCTTATATAAATCAAGCTTATGTAGTTATGTACTTTTAAGCATGCTAAGTTAATGTTTGAGTTTATATAAACATAGACAAGCTACGAACACACAACTCAAGCCTTGAGCCTTTCAACTTGGTAAGTCACAATGGAACCGGAGCGGCGGAACCTGTATCCGAACACACGAGCCCACATTATTGTTGGTTATATGCCCATCGTTATAACAAGTTGGTAATATTATTATAAATAGTAGGGTCCTTTTGGGTTACACACAAGAGACGATTTAGCTAAAAGATGTCGAAAATAAACTTGAGGGGTTAAGTTTATTAATATACCAAAGTAAAGGTATATTAATTAGAAACTTAATGGTTAAGTTTATTAATATACCAAAGTAAAGGTATATTAATTAGAAACTTAATGGTTAAGTTTATTAATATACCAAAGTAAAGGTATATTAATTAGAAACTTAATAAGGATAAGGGACTAAATTGAAATATCCACAAGGGAGGGGATAAGGATGAGGAGCACTATAAATACAACCCTAGATCTGAGTTGTACAGGCTGCCAAAACCCTAATTTTCGTCACCCTCCTCCCACCCCTCGGTATACGGCCGATTTCTTTCAAAACCCTAGGTATTACGTGCTAAAACTTCAAGCAAAGGTATATACTACATTAACGGGTGCTGGATCGTTGTCTTGGGTGCGATTACATTAGAGGAGTTCTACTTTGGGCTCTCTTCATCCTAACAAGATCAGATCTGAGATCTAAAAGGTATTTCTTGAACCCTCTTGATTTTACAGTTACAAAAGTGTGCATGATTCTGTGATCCTGGTTGAATACGATTTTGATTTCTGTTTCCGCTGCGTTGTTTTTATGCTATCGTATTCCAACAGTGGTATCAGAGCCACTTTATCATGATTTTGTACTGTTGATTCGATTAAAGATGTTAAAAATCGTTTTTTTTTTCTTTGAATTATCGAATCTGTCGACGTCCGCGCCGCGGTCCTTGAATGGTCGCGTCGCGGTCTTCTCTAAAGTTACGATCATTAGGGTTTTGCTGCGTCGCGGTTCCTAGTGTTCCGCGCCGCGTCGTTCTTGGCATGATCGGTTACTTTTGATTACCGCGTCGCGTTTTCTCGTGTTTCGCGTCGCGGCGGTCGTGATGTTTTGTTTTCTGAAATCAGATTTCTTATTATAAAATGGTGATTTTAATATTGTATGATTGTTTAGATTAATCATTGACATAGAATGCTTGCTTGCTCAATAGGATTAATAGCTAAACACAAAGTTTAAAATGCTTCAAAATTTAATGGATGATTGTTTAAATTAATTATTAACACTGCATCCTTGCGTGTTTAATAGAATTAATAGTTAAACATAATTTTTCAAAGAATACTTAAAATTTTAAATGATATATATATATTAGAATTGTATCTATATGTATAACTTAAAATAAAAACATTGGTCAGACCGTGACTAGGCTCACCTACTCTAAATGTGTAGAAGGTTGAAGGAGGTCTCTTTGATTCCTAATGAGGTCGGTTTTTAAATAGCATTCATTGCTTACCACCCTCACCGCCTGTCACATTTTATCGAGTGGAGTTACCGAAAGGGTTTGATAGGACAGTGTTTCAAGATAAAAGTATTACTGAAAATACACAAGTAAGAAAAATTTGTTAAAAGTTAATAGATTTTTCAAAAGTCAAATTGGCAATTTCAAACCGGTTTTAAAAGTTTAAATTGACCCTTATGCCAATTAAAAGGTTAAAATGTTTTAACAAAAACGAAACAAAATCCCGTTTTATGAAAATGTAAATCTCATGCTACCCACAAAGAACCACACATTTAACCGGGCCCTTCCGGCGTGGGAAGTGCCATAGCCAACGCGTCGGATTGGACTCGGCCAAAATGATGTGATACTCGCGATAACTCATGAATCATGGGCCGGGTGTCACGTGGGTCCTTCGTGGTCGATTTACCATCCAAACTCGTGATCCGCGGCATACCCGTCACGAGAGAGAGGATGAGCATGATGGGATTAAACGTGCCATTGATTAGATTCAATGAATCCCGAAAGATCTAGAAGCTTGATAGAGATTGAAGTTGGCAAAGAGTATTGCCTACCTAAATAACTTTTGGGGGTGACTACGGCATACCTCTTCACCACCAGAAGTGAAATATGGATTCTAGCCTTAAGTAAAATTATTGTTTTGGGTAATTAATTTTTAAGGATTAATCAAACTAATCTACTTTTCATATAGATGGCTCCAAACACAAATGCAAATTCGAATTCGGCTACAAATATCTCACTAATGCAACTCCTCTCTAAGGATAAGCTGACCGGATCCAACTACTTGGACTGGATGCGTTCCCTTCGGATCGCCCTCCGGTATGATAAGAAAGAATGGGTCCTGGACACAGCTCTTCCTGAGGCTCCAGCTGATGATGCAACTAGAGCTGTTAGGGATGCTTGGCAAAAGCATAAAGATCAGTCGGATGAGGTTGCTTGTCTCATGTTGGCGACCATGGTTCCGGAACTCCAAAAGAGTTTCGAGACCGCTGGGGCGTTCGACATGGCCGACCAGCTCAAGGAAATGTTCCAAGAGCAGGCTAGACAGGAACGATATGACACTATGATCTCCCTACTAGATTGCAAGCAGCAGGAAGGAACTGCTGTCAGTGCACACGTGCTTAAGATGAAAGCGTACGTTGACAGATTGGAGCGACTTGGATTTCCGATCGCTCAGCAATTGGTTACGGATATCATCCTCCACTCGCTGAGCAGTACATTCAGTCAGTTCACACTGAATTTTAATATGAATGGATTGGAAAAGACCATAATGGAGTTACACGGCATGCTAAAAACTGCCGAGGCAAATATGTCTAAGTCTAAGAACTCCAGCTCCACGGCTCCGGTATTGGCAATCAGGGAAGGGGCAATCAAGAAAAGGAAAGCCAAGAAGCCTAAAGGCAAAGGGAAGGGTCAAGTTGGTAACCCCAACTCCAACCCTAGCAACACGGGCAAGGCTGGTTCTATGATAGTGCCGTCACCAAACCCTGATGAGGCCATTTGTTTCCACTGCGGAGAAAAGGGACACTGGAAGCGAACCTGTCCTAAATACCTGGAGGAGATCAAGAAGATCAAGCCCAAAGTGTCTGGTACCTCAGGTATATACATGATAGAACTCCATAATACTTCTACTACTAATTCATGGGTCCTAGACACAGGATGTGGTACTCACATTTGCTCTGATGTGCAGGGACTAAGAAGAAGTAAGAAGTTAAGGCATGGGGAGCTTGACCTGATCATGGGCAACAGACATACAGCTGCTGTCAAGAGGATTGGGGATTACGAGCTCGTGCTTTCTACTGGATTTTCTATTAATTTATTAGATTGTTGCTATTCGCCAGAAATGGCTAGAAACATTATTTCTTTTAGTGCTTTGTATCGAGACGGTTTTGATTTTGGTTTTGATAATGGAAATATTTTAGTTTTCAAAAATGATTGTCTTTACTTTAAAGCATGTCCTACAAATGGTATTTATGAGACTATCGTGAGCATTAGAAGAAATAATAGCTTAATCTTAAATGTTGATTCAGATACATCCAAAAGTGTATTGGATAAATCATGTCTATGGCATTGTCGACTTGGCCATATAAACAAGAAACGCATCGCCAAACTCCAAGAGGATGGGATTTTTGAATCATTCGACCTCAAGTCTGATGATGTATGTGAGTCTTGTTTATTAGGCAAGATGACAAAAGCGCCATTCACAGGGAACTTTGAAAGAGGCAAGGATATGTTGGACCTCATACACACTGATGTGTGTGGACCGTTCAGATCAGCCACAAGACATGGAGAAAGGTACTTCGTCACATTTACTGATGACTTCAGTAGATATGGGTATGTTTATTTGATTAAACATAAGTCTGAAACCTTCGAGGTGTTCAAAAGGTTTCAGAACGAAGTAGAGAATCAACGGGGCAAAAGGATTAAGATCCTCCGATCCGACAGGGGTGGAGAATATCTTAGTCAAGAATTCTACGATCATCTGGGGAACTGTGGAATTGTTTCACAGTTGACTCCTCCTGGAACACCACAACATAATGGTGTAGCTGAGAGGAGGAACCGAACATTACTTGATATGGTTCGGTCCATGATGAGTCGTGCTACGCTTCCAATCAGTTTCTGGGGCTATGCCTTGGAGACTGCAGCAAAAGTCCTGAACCTTGTACCAACTAAGAAGGTCAGCAAGAAACCCTCTGAAATATGGAATGAGACTAAACCCTCATTGGCGCATTTGAAAGTCTGGGGTTGTGAGGCTTACGTCCGTCGTGAAGCCATCGACAAACTAGAACCCAGATCAGAGAGGTGTTACTTTATTGGTTATCCTGCTAGTTCTTTTGGGTATTTGTTTTACAAACCTTCTGAAAACAAGGTGATTGTTGCACGAAGGGCAGTCTTCCGAGAGAGGGAGCTGATACACCAAGAGGCCAGTGGGAGCCAAATTGATCTCGAGGAGATTCAAGAACCAACCAATAAAGGACCTGATGTTGGCACTAGCTCTCAATCAGAGGTTGAAAAACCGGTTGAGCCTCAGCCAAGTACAGCTGGGGAATCTGACATACCTCCACCTCCTGTCCGGAGATCTGATAGAGTACGTCATGCACCTGAATTTTATGGTTTACATATTACTGAAGGTGATGAGTCAATGGTAGGTGACGATGAACCTACCAGCTATCAGGAAGCAATGGCAGGCCCAGATGCTGCCAAATGGAAGGAGGCTATGGAGAGCGAGATGAAATCCATGTATGATAACCAAGTTTGGAACTTGGTTGATCAAACACCTGGCCTTAAAACAGTTGGGTGTAAATGGGTCTTCAAGAAGAAGACAGACATGGATGGAAAAGTACACACATATAAAGCCAGACTGGTGGCAAAGGGTTATACTCAAACCCAAGGGATTGATAATGAGGAAACTTTTTCACCAGTGGCAATGATTAAATCTATCAGGATATTGTTTGCCATCGCAGCCTTTTATGACTACGAAATATGGCAAATGGATGTAAAAACCGCTTTCCTTAACGGAAAACTTTCAGAAGATGTGTATATGACACAACCAGAGGGTTTTGTACAGTCCAAATATCCCAATAGAGTGTGTAAACTTGTAAAGTCGATTTATGGACTCAAACAAGCATCTCGCAGCTGGAATATCTGCTTCGATGAGAAAATCAAAGAATTTGGATTTTCGAGAAGTGAAGATGAGCCATGTGTATATGTCAGAGCTAGTGGGAGTGCTGTTGTCTTCCTTGTGCTGTATGTTGATGACATACTACTCATAGGAAACAATGTCCCAATGTTGCAAAGTGTTAAAACTTGGCTTGGGGATTGCTTCGCTATGAAAGACTTGGGAGAAGCGGCATACATACTTGGTATAAAGATCTATAGAGATAGATCTAGGCGACTCATTGGTTTAAGCCAGAGTACATACATAGACAAAATCTTGAAAAGATTCAAGATGCAAGATTCCAAGAAAGGATTCGTGCCTATGCAACGTGGTATGACATTGAGTAGAGACCAATGTCCTAGTTCTAGTGATGAACGAGAAAGAATGAGTCGAATCCCATATGCTTCAGCAATGGGATCGATCATGTATGCCATGTTATGTACAAGGCCTGACGTCTCTTGTGCCTTGAGTATGACGAGTCGTTATCAGGCCAATCCTGGTGAAAATCATTGGACCGCAGTCAAGAACATTCTTAAGTATCTTCGGAGGACGAAGGAAGTGTTCTTGGTCTATGGGGGCATGGAAGAACTCACTGTAAGTGGTTATAGTGATGCTAGCTTCCAAACCGACAGAGACGACTCCTGTTCGCAGTCAGGATTCGTGTTCTTACTAAATGGTGGGGCAGTAACTTGGAAGAGTACCAAGCAAGAAACAGTAGCTGATTCGACAACGGAGGCTGAGTATATTGCAGTTAATGAAGCTGCAAAGGAAGCCATGTGGATGAAGAAGTTCATCAGGGATCTCGGTGTTGTTCCTAGCATTGATGGTCCAGTTGAGATCTTCTGTGACAATGAGGGTGCAGTCGCCTTGGCGAAAGAACCCAGAGCTCACAAGCGCACAAGGCATATACACCGGAAGTACCATTATATCCGGAGGCTCGTTGAAGAAGGAGACATCACGATTAGTAGAGTTACATCAGAAGATAATCTTGCTGATCCATTCACTAAACCATTATCTCAGGCCAAGCATGATTCTCATACTAGGACGATGGGCATTAGATTTGCAAATGAGTTGGTTTAAGTGTATTTAATTTAGTTTGATTTGTGTTTGGAACTCAAGCAATGTGAAACTCTATTTGTTTTGAAGATTATTATGTGGAGAACTTAATATATGCATGAAGGCAGTCATTTCATTAGTTTATCATTGTGTTCCAATTTTGCATGTTTTATTGACTTCCTGAATAATTATTTTATTATTCGAAACGTCCACAGTCGGTCATACTTTTGGGAGTAAGTATTGATTCAAGGCTGACATGAGGAATTAGTAAATTGTCCATAGAGATGGACATAGCATAGAGATGCGCTAATTCTCATGTGTACTTAATAGGGATTAAGTATTGGAGTAACCTGTACTTAGAGATTACTTCATGGAATGTGTCACGAGTAATTCTAAGATGGTAATATCTTATATTCTTCAAGCGGAGATGCATTGATTCTTAGTCCTGCAGTCTGTTATGTCTTGGTTTTCTCCAACGTTGTCCGTAACTGGCAGCCATACAGGGAATGTCCAGATATGACATGATGAGTGGGCGAGATCCGTGTAGTCAAAGTTTATTTGTTCCTTCTGCCCTAACAGGAGAAGCGATATCCGTGGGCCCCTCGATGATTTGGTGTTGACAGCAAATGTACGGCCGTACTCGAACTGAATTGATATAGAATCAATAAGTGCAGTTTGTTGTGGTCATCACAAATCTCTATCGGGAAACATAATCTTGAATGTTTGAGACTGACAGAATTCCATGTCAGACATTCATATGGATATCTTGTAGAACAAAGGAATATTTGATCACTTGCCTAAGGGCTGTTTCATTAGATGAACACGGCACTTGTCTAGGATGACATACACCTTACTAGGTTAATGAATATTAGACCATACAGTTGTTATAACAAGTGCAAGTGGGAGACTGTTGGTTATATGCCCATCGTTATAACAAGTTGGTAATATTATTATAAATAGTAGGGTCCTTTTGGGTTACACGCAAGAGACGATTTAGCTAAAAGAGGTCGAAAATAAACTTGAGGGGTTAAGTTTATTAATATACCAAAGTAAAGGTATATTAATTAGAAACTTAATGGTTAAGTTTATTAATATACCAAAGTAAAGGTATATTAATTAGAAACTTAATGGTTAAGTTTATTAATATACCAAAGTAAAGGTATATTAATTAGAAACTTAATAAGGATAATGGACTAAATTGAAATATCCACAAGGGAGGGGATAAAGATGAGGAGCACTATAAATACAACCCTAGATCTGAGTTGTACAGGCTGCCAAAACCCTAATTTTCGTCACCCTCCTCCCACCCCTCGGTATACGGCCGATTTCTTTCAAAACCCTAGGTATTACGTGCTAAAACTTCAAGCAAAGGTATATACTACATTAACGGGTGCTGGATCGTTGTCTTGGGTGCGATTACATTAGAGGAGTTCTACTTTGGGCTCTCTTCATCCTAACAAGATCAGATCTGAGATCTAAAAGGTATTTCTTGAACCCTCTTGATTTTACAGTTACAAAAGTGTGCATGATTCTGTGATCCTGGTTGAATACGATTTTGATTTCTGTTTCCGCTGCGTTGTTTTTATGCTATCGTATTCCAACAATTATTGTGAAAAAAACTATGTATGATTAACTTCGGTCAAAAGCCCATATATTCAACAGATTAACATAAAACTCACATAAATAATACTTCACACTTTTCCTATTAGTCAGATCTGGTCTAGACGGTAGGAGACACGAGGGACCATTCAGGACCAATCGTCTTAGGGGACTCAAAAAATTTATGTTTTATGTAATATATATGTATATATTTGTCACTTAACGAACACAAATTGTTGTGATTATTTTTATATTTTTTTAAATTTGATGATACCCCGGGAATAAGAATTTGTAATTAATTATTAGATGCACTGAAATTATTATATCATAATGTGAATTATATAAATGATCAAAGTTAATTATGATAACGGTTCCAAATGTCGAAGAAAAATATCAATGTATTAAAAACAACTACTTGTAATTAGTATAGTTATATGTATCTTTAAAACTATTATTATGAAAATTACTAGAAAATATTTCTAATAAATTTTGTTATAAATGGTTTTGCTATATTTTTAGGGGCGTTTGTTTCTCCTCTCGTTCCAGACCCCAAAAATGTTTGGACCGACCCTGCTATTAGTTGTCTTCATTTGACTTTAAATGTCAACCTTATCCAACAAATTATTGATAACTCATTTTTCTAATATTGTCAACATCGCTTTTGCTTGTATTCATACCACATAGTGCATATTTTATTATAAATTGTCATTTTTTTCAAAAGCAAAAGATAGTTATATTAATCTAAAAAAAAGTAACACATCAAATATTCAAAACCAACATAAAACATCTTAGCCATGAGGACTACTTTGTATCGTTTCTATAATTTATATCATAGATTAAGAACGAGTTATGTGAATCAGTCGATGTATAAATAGTCAATTATATTGTTTTTTTAATGTATTTTAAATTCTTGGAATATACAAAGATTACTCTCTTCCACTCTGTAATCTAATTCTTTTTCTTTCGATATATTGATATTAATGTTTTCCATCTCATTGTTTCACTAATACGACACAAAACATTAGTTAGGTGGTTGCATTGCCATGATTGGTAATATTCCTTAGTGGATTTTGAAAAGAAACTTACATTGGTATTTGGTACATCCAGTTAACAAATTCAAACCCCACATTCTTTTTCTCTTTACATATTAGAGGGGAAAAAAAGGTTGCATGTGAAAATATGACAAGGACTTAATTGGATATATAACTCCCAAAGAAGTCATTTTCCAAGATCTACACATGTATGGTTAAATCATATGCCTCGTATCACCCTCACATGTCAAATCTCCATAAACGTCTTATTCTATTGGATCTAGGATCCCTCTTTTTAATGCTTTCCAACCAACAAAAAATATGTATTCATAATACTTTTATGTTATACTATACTTTAAATCAGAATAATCCGCCAAAATTTTCACAAAACACAATAATAGGATTGTTTATACTTCGTCAATTCATGCACATTTATTTTGGAAATTTGGAACTTTTGTAAAGGAAAAATTTAGAATAGTTATTATATTTTCAATATTTTATATGAAAAGATAATAGCAGACTTTTTTTTAGAAAAACCATTTATATCTATAAAATTTTCAAAAAAATATGGTATTGACAAAAGTTTTCAGAAAAGCAATATTTTGTCGGATGTGAAATCAGTTAACATTTTTCTACAAGTTTGCATGATAAATCTTATCGAGTTGACATTTATGATTTATATGGCAAATGTATGACCGCATGAACAAAATTTGATGTATTCATTAGGTTTTTCATTCTTTATCGATGTTCATTTCCTTCCTACCATTAGCTCTTTTTTAGTTTCAATTGTTTACTTGATAATTAGACCACTTATAAAACTTTCTACATGGGTTGATATTTTGTCCAAGATGTCCACCTTATTGAATTCATAACTACATAGGGGTGTATTGTCGAGACTACTTGTTAGAAATTGGGGATGAACAATGGCTTGGGTCTTTTGAAAATCGTGTAGAACACTTTCAAATCAAAGTATGTTGATGGTACTATCAAATCTTTGATTGTATAATATTCAAAGGTTGTTTTAGAACAGAGAATGAGAGAAAAGATATGATTTTCGTACTTTGAAAATGACCAAAAAAGGCTATAAAATCTGTCAAAAACTGTCACTGGACGCGTTACACGGGTCGTGTAATATGAAACGGGTCGTGTAATTCCTCAGAACTGTTTCTGTCAAAATATTGTTGCAATTCACATGGGCCGTGTAAATATTACACGGGTCGTGGCAGCAAGTACACGGATTGTGTAAATCTACACGGGTTGTATACTTCCTCAGAAAAGTTTCTGTCAAAATGCCCTTGCAATTTACACGGGTCGTGTAAATTTTACGCGGATCGTGTCATGACATTTCTTGGAAAAACAAATTTCTAACCGACAGCATACTTGGAATCTTGATCAAATTCAAACAAGTGTGTACTCCACACCTTCCTTACTTGTTTAATATTTGTCAAGATCACATTTGGTCAACAAATTAATCTATTACACTTAAATACATATCGGTGATATACAATCACCAACAAACCTCCCCCATTTAAGTGTAATCTTGATTAACTTAAAACAAAACATAACATTAACAAACTGATGCATAAATGAATATTGTGACGATTGAATTTCACATTAGTGTATTACACATTCCAAATATTCGAATATTAGGGCTTCGCTAAGGATTGAACCCTTTCTATTCATAGTGAATACATGAAGATAATAACACACACCAATTTACATTCTTATAAGTTCTAACTTGACACTATTTTTACTAGCTTGTGTCCTATCCTTCAATAAGCATATCAAAGCTAAGTCACAAGCTTCTTGATGCAGCTAAACTTCATGCTTATATAGGTAGTTCTTTATTCTTGCACCTGCATATGCAATTTTTCAAAGAACTATTAAGAAAATAAATTTCAACCACCTTTATTTGTAGTACAAAACACATACCTTGGGATGATATTAGTAATAATGTGTTCCAATCTTCAAATATTAAGTTTTCCACATTGAATTCAGGATCTAATATTCCATTAGATGGGAATTAGGTATCTCAATATCAAAGATTTTAGGTGGACTTCAAACCCATCCCCACAGCCGCCTTGTGCACAAGATCTCTTGCTAACCCTTTGGTTAGATGATCGACTAAATTTAACTGAGTTCTTACAAACTCCACAGATATCACACCATTGGTTATGATTTCACGAATCATAATATGCCTAACATCTAAATGTCTAGACTTCCCATTATATACTTGACTATAAACCTTAGCCAAAGTTGTAGCACTATCACATCTGATAGAAATGGTAGATATCAGTTTTGGCAATAATCGAATTTCATATATCAAATTCCCTAGCCACTCTGCTTCTTTACCAGCAACAGCCAATGCTATAAATTCAGATTCCATGGTTGAACTTGTAATAGAAGTTTGTTTCTTGGATGCCCAAGAAACCGCACCTCCTTCAAGAAGCAATACACAACCACTTGTGGAGGAGTGATCCTCCAAATTGATATCTACTGTATGTCAAACCATAATCCATGGTTCCTTTCAAATACTTGAATACTCTATTTATGGCTTGCCAATGATATGAACTAGGATTGCTAGTATACCTACTAAGCTTTCCTACAACATAAGCAATATTAGGCCTAGTGCTAATCATGGCATACATAAGACAACCAATAGCCCTTGAGTATTCTAGTTGAGACAAAGGAGATCCTTTATTAGGTAGAAGCTTAAGACTAGGATCTATAGGAGTGCTAACAGGAGAACAATTCTCAAAATTGAACTTTTGCTATATCTTCTCAATATAGTGAGATTGAGTGATTGAAATACCATTGTTTCCTCATTTTATTCTTATACCAAGAATAACATCCGCCTCCCCCATGTCTTTCATGTCAAAACTAGATGATAAGAATTTCTTGGTTTGTCAACTTCATCTTGACTAGTACCAAAAATCAGCATATCATCTACGTAGAAACAAATTATGACTCATTTCCTAAAAGTATCAAATTTGCTATATACACACTTGTCAGCTTGGTTTAATGCAAAACCATTAGACAATATCACATCATCAAATTTTTGATGGCATTGTTTTGGTGCTTGTTTCAGACCGTACAATGATTTCTTTAACTTGCACACCTTGTTTTCATTTCCAGGCAGCACAAACCCTTCAGGTTGTTTCATGTAAATCTCCTCATCTAATTCACCATTCAAGAATGCAGTATTCACATCCATTTGGTGAATTACAGGATTATGTATAGCTGCAAGAGCTAACAATAATCTAATGGTAGATATTCTAGCCATATGAGCATAAGTATCAAAGAAGTTAATGCCTTCCTTTTGCCTAAAGCCTTGGATAACCAATCTGGCTTTATACTTATCTATTATGCCATCTACTTTCATCTTTCTTTTGAGGATCTATTTACATCCTAATGCCTTGCATCCAGGAGGTAAATCAGCCAGTACCCAAGTATTGTTATGCATGATAGAATCCATTTCATACTGAATTGCTTCTTTCTAAAAATAAACATCCCTTGAAACCATAACTTCACTAAAAGTCTTTGGATCCTCCTTAATAATAAAACAATATTGATGTTCAGAGACTGTCTCATCTCTTGTTCCTTCAACTAAATAAAGTTGAAAACTAGATCCAAAAGACTTAGCTTTTCTTGTCCTAGTACTCTTCCTAGGTTCAGGTACAGAACTTGTACCACCAGAAACATCATCACCTTGAGTTGTGTTCTTGCTACAAGATTGTTGAATCATGTCCCTTGGTCTAGATATAGAAGTAAATCTCTCTTCATCAAAGATAGCATCTCTTGACTCTATAACAGTGTTCATAGACATCGAGTCATTAGATTCTATAAGATAGAATCTATATGCTTGGAATGCTCAGCATACCCAATGAAGATACAATCAATACCCTTTTCTCCCAAGTTTTTTCCTTTTGGTTCAGTAAGTCTTACACACAGCTCTACAACCCCAAACCTTGAGATAACTCAAATTTGGCACCTTTTTGTGCCAAAGTTCATAAGGAGTAGCCTTACTCCTTTTGTTTGGAGTTCTATTTAAAATATAATAGGCTGTTAACATAGCCTCACCCCAAAATCCTTCACTAAGACCAGAATAGGATAACATGGAATTAACGATTTCCTTCAATGTCCTATTCTTCCTTTTAGCTACACCATTTTGTTATGGTGTATAAGGAGTAGTGGTTTGATGTATTATTCCGGTAGAGTCAAAATAAACCGGATCATAATACTCACCACCTCTATCCGTACGTAAAACCTTTATTAATTCTGTCTTATGTAGCTCTACTTGTTGTTTATAAATTTTAAATTTATCAAAAGCTTCATCTTTTGAATGCAACAAATAGACATAACAATATCTAGATGAATCATCAATAAAAGTAACAACGTACTTTTTGTTTCTTAGGAAGGTGTTGCATGGAAATCACACAAGTCACTATGTATGAGTTCCAACACCTTGCTTTCCCTAACAACATCTTTGAAATGTTGTCTAGTGATTTTAGTCAATATACAAGTTTTACATTTTTCAGTAGTCATATCAAAAGCAGGAATCATACTCATTCTAGACATATCTTTTAATCTGTTGTAATGAATATGTCCTAGTATATCATACTTATTCAACATTTTGATATATATCAAACAGAGAATCGGACATACCATTGAGAATGTGACCACGAAATATGTAATCATCGTTCTCCCACTTTGATCTCCTTCTTGTTGCCTCCAGGGGTTCATCTTCAACAACTTCGGGCATGGGAGTACTAAGAACATACGCCACTTTGAGGGTTGTGAGAAGAAAGTGCATCTTCTTTTGACATCTTCGGAAATCTTGTCCTTCAAAATTGGTTAACTTGTCAAACTTGCTTGTCATATCTTTCACAGAAGTTTCATTCGCCATTGTTACAGAAAATACTTTCATTTTTGTTAGAAATTGGGGATAAACAATAGCTTGGATCCTTTGAAAATCATGTAGAACACTTTCAAATCAAAGTATTTTGATGGTACTATCAAATCTTTGATTGTATAATATTCAAAGGTTGTTCTAGAAAGAATGGGAGAAAATATATGATTTTCGTACCCTGAAAATGACAAAAAACGACTATAAAACCTGTCAAAAAATATCACTGGGCGCGTTACACGGATCGTGTAATATGACACGAGACACGAGTCGTGTAATTCCTCAGAACTGTTTCTGTCAAAATGTTGTTGCAATTCACACGGGCCGTGTAAATATTACCCGGGTCATGTCAGCAAGTACACAGGTTGTGTACTTCCTTAGAAAAGTTTCTGTCAAAATGCCCTTGCATTTTACACGGGCTGTGTCAGGACATTTCTTGGAAAAATGAATTTCTAACCGACAATATACTTTGAATCTTGATCAAATTCAAACAAGTTTGTACTCCACACCTTCCTTACTTGTTTAATATTTGTCAAGATTACATTTGGTCATCAAATTAATCCATTACACTTAAATACATATTGGTGATATACAATCACCAACACTACTCATGTGAAACTCAAGACCGACTTGAAAAATACTTGAAATCCACGTGGTTCAATAAGAGAGAATAGTCAAGCTCGAACTTGAGCTACCCAGGTACATCATTGATTTGAGCTCAAGTATTGACATACTCACCCACAAATCTCACAAGCTTAATTGAGCTTAATTATATTCACATGTTTACCCTTTAATTTTATTCATGTATACATAATTGAGTCGATTCGAGTCAAGCTCACAAGCTTAATTGAGCTTAGTTATATTTACACTTTTGCATTTATGTAGTGTTGGTCATGTTTGTAATGTTGGTTATGATTAGTTGATTTTCTTTTTCTTAAGTAAAAATGGTAACAATGTTATGTCTAAAAAAAGACCTAATGACCTTGTTTCCTAAATCATGTGCTTGAAATCAATAAAAAGCTCATATCGAATAGTGAAAAAAGAAGTAGAGACCTAATTAATAAATCATTTTTATATGGAGATATTTTTGCTACATATTTATCATCTCAATAAGGTTTGTCCATGTAAAATTGTAAAAATATGCTAACTAATTTCATCCATTCAAAAATTTGCTTATTTGAAGACTTTTTTTAAACTGTTTTTCTAAAAGATTTTATAAATGTAAATGAATTTTCTAAGAAAATATACTAGTGGCTTTTCAAATAAAATGTTGAAACAAAGACTTTTTGAGCTTTTTGTATAACATTTAAAATTGACTAAATTACAACTACTATACTAATAGTTTAACCATAATGATGTGAGGATTAAACCGACATTTCTAAACAAATCTATTAAATCGAGGACATGTATGATATAATGTAACAATGCAAAAATTAATTGATCCAATTCCAAATGACATTCAATTAAACCAACTTATATATATATATATATATATATATATATATATATATATATATATATATATATATATATATATATATATATATATATATATCGAAGATACAATAATAATTGGGTTGAATCGATTGCAAATTGCAATATCCAAGCTGATGAGTCAGTTGTTAGATGTCAATCCAGATTCAGTCTAACCAACCTAATCTAATTACTATCTATTTGGATATCTAATTATTATCCAATTAGATATCTATCTGGATATTCGGGTATACAATCGTCTGGTTATATACAATTGAATATCCATGTAAATGTTTACAAGGAAAACTTTAAAATTTATAAAATAAAATCGACTACAATTGAGAATGGTATTATGTTTTATTTTAAAATTTGAAGTGTAAAATATGAAATTATAGATTGTTATTATATTTTTTTTGTTTGAGCTTTGATGAGGTGGAGATACTAATTGTGGTAGACAAGTATCAAGAATGTCTTCCATAGGCTATGCAATACTTGTACCATCAGATGTGTGTACAAAGGTGTCAATGTGTTGGGATTGGTACACAGCCCCACTGGTCTGCGGAAAGGGTACCAATCAACCATGATTAAGCACTTCAAACAAATAATCAACACATACAACTATCTAGACTAGAGATGAATACTGAAAGAATGAAGCTGAGAACACAATGATATAAAGTGGTTCAATTGACAATGAGTCAAGCTATGTCTGCTGTTGAGAGATTTTCATTGATAACTTCAATATTTTACAAGAGAGAATCTAAGACTATCACCTAACACAATGTTTACACTTTGTGTTTGACATATCACATTGAAAAGGGAATTGAGATATATTTATAGCACAATATGGAAGGCCAAATACACATGGTTTTGGCCTTTTGGACGGGAACGTCAAACTAGGCCTGAGCACCTAATTGCTTTATAGTTTGTAAAGCGACCATACATTGCCCCCATGCTGCCCTGACACATTAGAGACTGTGCCTATGCGTATTCCCAAGATAATTTGGATAATAGATATGACAACACCAAGACATGGTACAACCAAAGACTCATTCTTCGGTTGGATGACCCCCCTCTTGGACTACGGTTGAATGACATACCCTAGACGAGAATGTGAAACTTTCTGGCGTCTGACTATGCTTCTGCACTTCTGTCGAAATACACTTCGGTCTAAGGCTAACTCTTTGGCTGAGCAAACTCTCCATTCTGGACTGAATTGCGGTCTCATCTTCTTCTACTGTTGATGCATTCACTTATGTGCCCATAACCCAAGTTACTGTTACCATGGTGATCCGCAATCCATAGAAGATATTGATGATTTGCTTCTCTTGACATAACTCTTCAGTCCGAGATGGATATTTTTCTTTGTCACGAATCTCTTGATTGGTAACCCCCTTGGTCATCAGCATCTCCTATTGTCTTTCTTGGATGTAATGCTTCGCATGCCCATCCGAAGAAGTATCTTATGATCTGGACGAGGTATGATCTACCTCGGTCCTGCTGATATAATATTCTTTGGTTCCAATCCTTTTGTTGATATACTTGGAAGAATACTTCTTCCAACTGTCGATCCGCTTCGGTTGGTCTGACCGGAGCGAAGAACTTTCTTTGTTGAGAACTGAGGATTCGTTCGAGACGCTGACCTCATCAGTGTTGGCTTCTTAGACAGCTGATCCTCTTCGGTTGTCTGGACTTCTTTGGTTCAGATTAGGCTCCACACTTGCTCAACACAATGTAGCTTATCTCCTTGATAGTCAATTCAACAGTGGTCACATGTTTAGTCACCACAGATGTAGTAAATGGTTTCGAAGTGATAGGAGCTTCTGAAGTGGGAATAGAATAAGTGATTGGCACCTCAGTGATTAACGTAACTAGAAGTTCAGAAGTTAGAGTGTATGATGTAATAGGCACTTCGACAGTCGTATTCCCACGCTCTTAAGTAGTGTCTTGTTGAGCAATCATGTTTACTTCTTCATCAGTTTTGGTATCCGATTCAACATACTTTAGCTTCTTTGCTTTAGAAGCCTTTATTTGGTTCGGTCTTGAAGAGCCTCCTTTAGACTTTTGTGGTTTCAAAACCTCAACAACTTGAGTAGATTTTTTGACATGTTTCCATTTTTAATTTTCTTTTGGGGGTATCATTCTCGATTGCAGAAGGGATAGAGTGGACTGGATAAGGAACCTAAAACGTTGCTTTGTATGCAATCAAAATTGGGTTGTCATCAGGGACCTTACTGAGCATTGCCTCAGGAATTTGAGCAGAAAAATTGAAATCGTCTTGGTTCAATATGCTGGGAATGAAGAAAAAACAGAATTCCATGAAGCGAAGGCTTGCATTAGCATCAATGTGGTCATGGCCTAGAAGCATGGGAAGCAAGTTCTAGAGCCCGTTTTGAGTGGTTTATGTGACCAACAAAGTTAGACTATAGAATTGATGCATAATCAACTGAGGAACATCAAAGAATATACTAAAAATAATTTACAAGAAGGTCTGTCATGCTGAATCAAGTCTCAAAGTCTTCCTATAGAGACTTCACAATAAAGTACCAAAAAAGAAATTACATGGAATCGCGGAGATACTTTTTTTTTTAAACTGAATTATCATAGAAATCACAGGAGCGTGTCCCATCTAATAGCCCACTTGGCTAACAATGTGATTACTAACAAGGAGGTCATGAGTTCAAACCCTGACACTAACATAACAATGAGTAGTTTAGGAGTAGAAGTAGGATAGATTTGCCGTTCAAAAAAAAAAAAAAAATCTAATTGAGCATATTTACCCATTCAAAAGTTGAAGCAGTCTGAAAGTTACCTTCTAGTGAAAGTCTGAGAAGTAAAAAAACAATGGGTGATAAAAAAAAAAAACAATGGGTGATAAAAAAAAAATAAAAGAGAAAAAAAGGATAATTTTTTTATTACATGTATTTGACGGCAAAAACAAACGAAAATGAAGTAAAAAAACAAATAATATAAGATTTCCAACCCATAAAAACCAATAACATAACGGCATCCAACGTTATCTTTAAATTGACATTTTTCACTTCCAATGTTCCATATTGCACCCAAATATCATAATATCATAACAATCCATGTTATTATTAAATTCAAAATTATTTAAGTTATTATTTGTCAAGATCTAGAAATCTAGAACATGAATTTAGGAGAAGTTTATGAACACGTCTGTTGGGTTAGTTTCAACTCACAGTCATGAGATCTATCTTAAGATGGGACACCCTTTCTTTTTGCGCGAGTCTCGCACATTGTTCGTGTATAACCCTTTTTTAATTTATAAAAAATTATGAAAGGTATACTAATCCTGTAATCCAGAAAAGTGATATTATTTAAAACGATTATATACTTAAGATTGTTTTATTCAAGTTAAAACGCATAATAATAAATGTTAATTAACATTCAAGTATTTATGAAAATTTCTAGCTGTCATTTGATGTAATATTTAACTACTCAAGAGAAATTAGGTGTTTTTTGTGTGTCCATTGAAACATGTTTTAATAAGTCACGAAAGAATGCAATAACGTAAGATCTGTGCTCATGATCTCAAGTGATTTAGAAAAATATCAATCATTTGATTAATGTTAAGGATTAATATATAATTTTATAAAATTGTTTTGATTGAACAGATAAGTGTCAATGATCATCTTGCAATCATGAATATAATTAATTAATTGGCATAACCAAATCATAAAATGATTAATGGAATAACTAAATGGCAAATGCATGATTTAATTAATTAGTTGTATATACTATATAAGCAAGTGGATATGCCACCCTTGCATTATCCCAATGGATAGTCATGGATATTTACAATTCACGGTATGCAATTATTAAATATAATTAAATGTTTGTGTCGAAAATTTAAAATCATATTCTTTTGATATTATATTGAAGCGTGAGAAATAGGCATTTTGTATACTATAAAAATATAAATTCTTAATTAGAAAAATATAAAATATAAATAAAATAAGAAAAGCTATTTATTTTGCTGTTTATATAAAAATTATTATATTATAAGAAAGAGATATTATTTTTTCGTTTACAATTTGAATTTGCTCAATTAGTCAATTTACCAATGTTTTAAAACTCGTGTTGATCCGGTCGGTCGAATCGGTTGAACCGGTGATCCAGTGAAGAGAGCGGGTCAAGTATGACCGAGTTTGTGCTAATTTCCGACTAGGATTGAACCGACTGATTTTTCTCAAAAACTGGTTGAACCGGTGACCCGAAACCGGTTTACCTGGTAGTTGAAACAAAAAAAAAAAAAAAAAGAATTTGGACTTATAAAAGAATTGGTTAAAGAGTTCAAGCTCAATTTTCTAAAATTAACAACCATTAGTTCATCAATTTTAGTAAAATTTTTCTATAAAAACTTGACAAATATATTTTTGGTACCAAAAATAAAAATGTAGTTTGTTCTTTATATGAACTAGGAACCAAATCTATAAGAAAATGAATACCACTGGGACAAAAATATAGGATTCTCGTAAATACGACTAATCTGAAACTTTATACAAACAACATGGACCAAAACTATAATTTACTCTAAAAAATATATAGAAATGCATCACTTTTTTTTTATATTAGAAAGATGAAATATCTACACGGTGTAATACATAAACAATGAAAAATCGATGTAAATATTGAATATGGTGTTATAGTGTTGGGTGTCTCTCTCATTTTCCTCAAACTCTAATCCCTCCCTCTTCCCAAATCATCCACTGCGCTCCTCTACAAATCACACACACTATCACAACATTAATTATTGTCACAGAAATACCCATTTAATCTTGTCGGAAAATCGATTTCTTCTTACAAGCAGGTGAAGAACAGCTCCACTCCTTACACAACGTCATTCATTGATTCATTCACCTTTTCGTGTATTATTATTGTGTTTTCAATTCCACTGATCATAAAATCATACCACCAGCTCAAACCCACAACCCCAATTCTTCCTTTCTGAATAATGCGACAAATTTTGGGATTTTACATGGCGGTTTCGCCGATCTGGGAGTGGTCGTCGTCGGCGCTTTGATGAACCAATGACTTTTCCGGTGTCTTTTCAATTCATTTCATGGGGTTCAAGATTTGTTCTACGAATAGTAGTATCACCAGATGCATTGTTTTCCCCACAAAGAGATTTTCGACTGAGCTATTACTTTTCCAGGTGAAATTACACGTTTATTTTCTATTTTTTCTGAGGTTTATTGCTAGTGAGATACTAATGTTCTTAGTTGAATTCATATTTTCGCCACCATGTTTATATTAACAGAAACTAAAACTGTCTAATCGGCTTCTCGAATCTCCACTTTGCAATTATCCATTGAAAAAAAATGGAAGCTTTATCGAAACTCTCTATTCAAACCAGTGTGTCTAATCTGGGATTCCAGTGTTTCATTGATTTTGACATAAATATCAACATCAGGAGGTTGTGTAGGAGATTAGGGTTTATAATATTAATATGTCATAGAGGATGCTAAATTTAGCCCTCTTTTTCGGCACTTAGGGTTGCAATATCTGGAAATATGGGTATTTGAGTGTCCATTTTAGAATCTTATCTGTCTCTACTGTTTGAGTAAAATTACACATATACCCTTAGCTTATCTGTTAATCTAATTATCATTCAGAATTTTCCAAACACTCAACACCAAGTGATTATTTAAAGTTCTGAAAAACCACTTAATTATATATTAATCATCATGTGTTTGTTTTTTTTTTCTTTTTTTTTTTGCAGATTCTTTTAGTATTAGTATTTATTGACATCAGTCAAGCAAAATACGGGGATGAAGATTTACGGGTACAAAGAATGGAAAAATTTGGTGAAAATATTCAATCACATTCATGCATTCATGACCAAATAATTGAACAAAGGAAAAAGAGACCTGGACATAAAGTATTTTCTGTTACACAACAAGTTTATCATACTTCAAATCATCTTCATCATAAAGGAAGAGAATTATTGGGAACTTCAAAATCTTTGAGTTTTCCAAAAAATAAAAAGCTACCCATAAGAATATATTTGAATTATGATGCTGTGGGTCATTCGCCTGAAAGAGATTGTAGAAATGTTGGTGATATAGTTAAGGCAAGTTTACATTGATTCTTGATTATCTGCTTTTTTTTTTTTTTCTTTTTATGTTAAGTGTTGTGTGGATAAATGATGTTTAAAAAGTACTATTTGAGAATATGAAAGGACATTAGGGAAAGATAAATGAGGGTAAATTTGTAAAAAGGTTGTTTTGTTTTGACTTAATGAGCTTAATGGTTAAGCATTTAATCTGGATAGCTATACATGGTTGTTTCTTTTTTACTTAATCAGACAGAATCACTTAATGGGTTAAGCCAAATAATCTGGCTTAATGCATTAAGACACTAATCTTTTCCCCATTCGCCCTTCGTTTTTCGTTTTTCCTTCCAACCCATCAAACGTTTGAATTGATGAATATTGTTAATATTGTGAAATTTGTTATTTGGAATGTAGGGATAAATTGGTCATTTAGACCTTATGTACACAACACTTTATCCAATTCCAAACATACACTGTCTTTTCTTTCTCTGTTAAGTCGTTCTTTCTATATTAAGTAAAAAAGAGGGCAAATTTCTAAAAAGGGTAAGATTCAAAATTCAATGTGGAAATCCTCATTTCCCTTATCTTTCTATATTAAGTCGTTCTTTCTGTATTAAGCTAAAAAGAAACACCCATATATAGCTTACCTAATAAAGTCCATTGACCCAAAAAAAAAGTCAAACTCAAATTCATCATGGTTAATTTTTCTTCAGCTAGGTGAACCACCTAATAATGGTGGGCCCACATGCAATCCCCATAATGACCCTCCAATTTCTGGTGACTGTTGGTATAATTGCACTTTGGATGATATAACTGGAGAAGATAAAAGACGCCGCCTTCAAAAGGTCCAAATCTTGCTACACAATCTTTTTTCTTATATTTAGTTATTAAATCATAAAGGGTAACAAATTCTTTTCTTATATTTAAAAAAAAAGGCTCTAGGGCAAACAGCAGAGTGGTTTAAAAGAGCTTTGGCTGTTGAACGTGTGAGAGGAAATTTGAGGTTAAGTGGCTACTCTGCTTGTGGACAAGATGGTGGTGTACAACTTCCACGTGAATATGTAGAAAGTAAGATAATATGACCAATCTTTATTAATCAAGTAATGAACTTTTTATTATTTTTTTATATTTTTTATATTGTAGAGGGTGTTGATGATGCGGATTTGGTTCTTTTGGTGACTACAAGACCCACAACGGGTAACACTCTTGCATGGGCGGTAGCATGTGAACGCGATCAATGGGGTCGCGCAATTGCTGGTAATTTAATTTTTATTTAAAGTTGTACTTTTTGTCCCAGTGTCAGTGTCAGTGTCAGTGTCAGTGTCAGTGTCAGTGTCAGTGTCAGTGTCAGTGTCAGTGTCAGTGTCAGTGTCAGTGTCAGTGTCAGTGTCAGTGTCAGTGTCAGTGTCAGTGTCAGTGTCAGTGTCAGTGTCAGTGTCAGTGTCAGTGTCAGTGTCAGTGCACACCAAATGCAATACAACTTTATCTGTCCTATCTTGTCATGTCATGTCACAGCAAATGGCAAATGCAGTACAACCTTTTTTGTCTTGTCACATCAAAAACAGTACAACCTATCACACCAAATGTAGGGCAACCTTTTCTGTCCTATCCTGTCCTGTCACATCAAATGCAGTACAACTTGTTCTGTCCTATATTGTCTTGGACTCTTGAGTCTTGTCAAACCAAATCAAATGCAGTACAACCTGTTCTGTCCTGCTCTGTACTGTTCTATACTGTATTGTTCTGTACTGTACTATTCTGTTTTGTACTGTTCTGTACTGTACTGTTCTGTACTGTACTGTACTGTTCGATCTTGTGTTGTCAAGTGGGTTGACATTTTACCCTTTTGCCCATTATTGGGTGTTTGAAAGATGGATTCGAGTTGCTTTAATCCGTTTATATGTTTGTGTAGGACATGTGAATGTTGCCCCTCGCCACTTGACAGCTGAAGCTGAAACGTTACTTTCGGCTACACTAATACATGAAGTGAGTCTGATTGCCATTTATAGCATTGTACTTTCAAATATTATGAGAATTTGAAAATGGGTTTTAAGAAAATTTGAATTTCCAGGTGATTCATGTTCTTGGGTTTGACCCTCATGCTTTCACACATTTTAGAGATGAGAGAAAAAGACGACGTAGTCAGGTACACAAAGTTGAATCATTGTAAATTTTCGTTAGTAATGTTTAATAAGTAAAGTAATATAAATGTGAAAATATGTGTATTTGTCAAATTTGCCTCTTAGAATGTTAAACTATTGAAATTATACGAATAATAGATTTAAACGAGTTCTACAAATGGAAAAATATAAAGCATTGCTCTCTCATGCTATTAATGTATTAATCATGATTATTTATTTATTTATTTAGGTCACTAAACAAAGCATGGATGAAAATCTTGGAAGGTTGGTAACTCGTGTGGTTCTTCCACGTGTTGTCATGCATTCACGTTATCATTACGGGGCAAGTTCTACATTCGGTTCTTTGTTGAAAAAAATTCTTTAAACATATTTATAAAAATACAACTGGAAATGAGTAAAAAGACATAACATCTATAAATCTTGATTACCAGGCATTTTCTGAAAATTTCACTGGTCTTGAATTGGAAGATGGTGGAGGGCGTGGAACATCAGGTTTGTAAACATTACATCCAAGATTTCAACTTTATTAACTTTTAAGCCATTCCCACTTCACTAAAAGGGAAATTAAAAACAAAAAAGATTTCGGGTTCTTAAAAATCGATCACAATTTTCTTTTTTAAAGTGACACTTTATGCATTCTAACCCTCTAAGGGTGAAAGGTCATTTAGCTGTTGTTTGATAGTTGCTGATTGAGTAAGATCTAACTGATTCAAGGACTAAAATAGAAACAATATTTAGTTATTGGGGTAGTCTTTGAAGATTGAAATTTGTGACACGTGTCAGGATCTCATTGGGAGAAGAGACTTTTGATGAATGAAATAATGACGGGTTCGGTTGATACAAGATCGGTAGTTTCAAGAATGACACTTGCTTTGTTAGAAGATAGTGGTTGGTATGAAGCTAATTATAGTATGGCGGACCGACTTGATTGGGGACACAATCAAGGGACCGATTTTGTTACGGCCCCTTGTAATCTTTGGAAAGGAGCTTATCATTGCAACACAACACAATTTTCGGGGTGTACATATAACAGAGAGGCTGAGGGTTATTGTCCAATTGTAAATTATAGTGGGGACCTTCCTCAGTGGGCTCGGTATTTTGCCCAGGCTAACAAAGGTCACATCTTTAGATGCCATTAATGTCATGACAGAACAGAACAAGTTGTACTGTGTTTGATGCATTGGACTGGGACTGAGACTGATGTCAATGAGACAAAAATTGTACTTTTTTTGTCCCACCGAAAAAGGTGGAACAAGATGGGACAAAGACCCGTTCTTGATCTCTTGTCTGTAAAAAAGACATAAATGCCCTCCTTGTCCTCATCATTGTAAATAGCCCTAGTCTGGTTCTATCCAGTCGAGTCCACTCCTGACAGGATGGGACTGGACTGGCTTATCAGGGCTATTTTTGATGATAAGGATGAGGAGGGCATTTACGTCTTTTTTACAGATGAGATTAAGAATGAGTCAATGTCCCACCTTTTTGGGTAGGGCAAAAAATTACAATTTTTGTTTCATTGACATCAGTTTTGGTCTAGTAAACACGGTACAACCTGTTCTGTTCTGTTCTGTCTATTCTGATTTGATGTTAAAAGTTGTCCGGATGGATCTTGGTCAAATACAGGTGGACAATCGTCATTGGCTGATTACTGCACCTATTTTGTAGCTTATTCTGATGGTTCATGTATAGACACTAATAGTGCAAGAATGCCCGATAGAATGTTGGGGGAAGTCCGTGGAAGTAGCTCGAGGTCAAAACCGAAACTTTATTATATAAACGCAAGAAATAGCAATGTACTTTCAAATACTTGAGTATTATAGCATTTTTTACTTTCCATTATTTCTATTACAACACCGTATTTTCATATTTAGATGATATTGGTATAATTACGTATTTTTTTCCAAGTACAATGTTATAATAGGAGAAATGAAAGTAACATGCTTTAATAAACAAATCAATGAAAGTACATTACTGTTTCTTGCATTTAACCCTAAATTTTTAAATTTTTTTTCATGAATGTTACTTGTGTTATATTTGTATAGGTGTATGGCTTCTTCATTAGTACGTAATGGATTTGTTAGGGGTTCTATGGCCCAAGGAAATGGTTGTTACCAACATAGATGCATCAACATGACTTTGGAGGTTTGTTCTAAAAATTCATGTCCATTTATTTATAAATTATTATTCTTTTAAAAAAAAAAGATTATCTCACATCAATATTGGTTTTATAGGTTGCTGTTGATGGTATTTGGAAAGCATGCCCTGAAGCTGGTGGACCTGTTCAATTTCCTGGATTTAATGGTAATTTTGTCACCAAGATAAATAATTTCATTGAAGCTTTTTTGGTTTTTTCTATTTAGGGTTGAATAGAATAAATAACAACATACTTTCGTTGATTTGTTTATTATATCATCCTACTTTCATTTCTTTGTATTACACCATTATACTTTATAAAAATCTACCAAATTATAACATTATCAACTTTCACTGCTATAACATTACACTTTATAGTTGGATAGACTTTTTAAAAGTATAATGTGCTCATAAGAAAAAAAGTCGAAAGTACAATGCTAATTAAGAAAAAAAATGGAAGTAGAATGATGTAATAGAAAGAAATGAAAATAGGATGCTGTAATACAAAAATAAATAGCAATGTACTTTACTATTTTTTTTTACCAATATAAGAATGTACTTTATTTTTTTACCTATAATAGGAACATACTTATATTCCTCACCAATAATAGCAACTCTTACATTTATTTACCCATAATAGCAATGTACTTTATTTTTAACCCATATAACTGCAATTTACTTATTTTTTAGTTTTTACACATAATAGCAGCGTACTTACATTTTGCTACCAATATAGACGTTTTATTTATTTTATACAAATTACTATTTTCTTTAAAAGAAGTAATATATGGCTATTATTAGTAACAACTATAAGTACGTTGGTATTATGGGTAAAGAGATGAAAGTATGTTGCTCTAATAGGTAAAAACCAAAGTACATTACCTACATTGGTAAAAAAGAGCAAAGTACATTGCTATTTCTCAAACTTTAGTTTTTGTGGCACACTATTTGTACCTGCAGGTGAGCTTATTTGTCCAGCATACCATGAACTTTGTAGTGTGAACCCTCTTTTGGTTTCCAAAAAGTGCCCTAATTCATGCAATTCAAATGGTGATTGTGTTGATGGAAAATGTCTTTGCTTTCTTGGATTCAATGGCCATGATTGTAGCAAAAGTAAACATCTTTTTCCTTTTTTAACACAAATATTTGATATAATATTATTAAGATTTATATCGAATGTATTATTATTTCAGGGATTTGTCCTAGCAATTGTAATGGAAATGGAAAGTGCCTTAAAAATGGTATTTGTCAATGTAAAGATGGATTCACTGGGATCGATTGTTCAACTGGTAAGTCTTGTTTTTATACTTTCTTTTTTGGATCCAAATTTGAGTAATTGTGAGATATTGGTGAGGGTAATTTAGTCCACTATTTTAGACAAATAAATGAAAGTACGTTGCTATTTTTTGCAGCGGTTTGCGATGAACAATGCAGTCTACATGGCGGGGTATGTGACAACGGGGTGTGTGAATTTCGTTGCTCAGACTACGCGGGGTACACTTGTCAAAATAGTTCTTCGGTTCTTGAAAATCTTTCAATTTGCAAACATGTGTTAATGAATGATGTTGGCGGGAAACATTGTGCACCGAGTGAATCGAGCATCTTGAGACAGTTGGAGGATGTTGTTGTGATGCCCAACTACCACCGCTTGTACCCCACGGGTGCAAGAAAGATTCTCAATATGTTTATTGGTAGAAATTGTGATAAAGCAGCCAAACGACTTGCATGTTGGGTAAGCTTTATTATTATTATTATTATTATTATTATTATTATTATTTTGGTTTTTTCGTCCATCCATGCGTTTATTTAGAGAATCATGACAAAAATCACAAAAGGATGACCATCTTATGTTTACGAAAATCAGTAGTAAGAATGAGAAAACACGATATAGATGTGCATACAAAGGGTAAAATGGTCGTTTTTGGGTATTACGACCCGAACGGTTTTCTTGGATTTTTCTTGTTTTTTAGAGTCAAATGCAAGAAATAGCAACACACATTTGTTTAATTGTTTGTAAACATTGGGAAATCTTCAATAAAGTCCCAATATTTTGGCTCAATTTATTAAAAAGTCCCAAATTAATTTTTATTAACAAAAAAGACCCAAATTAATTTTTATTAACAAAAAGGACAAAAAACCGGCTAATGTTGGGACTTTTCCGTAAACTGTGCGAAAATATTATGACTTTATTGAAGATAAAACATGTAGTTTCTGTCCTTTTTTGGTAATAAAAAGTAATTTTGGACTTTTTTGTTAATAAAAATTAATTTGGGACTTTTTCATAAACTGAGTCAAAATTTTGGGACTTTAATGGAGATTTCCCATAAACATTTAACAAAATGTTTGGACTTAATTGAATAGAAAAAACAATTAAGGCTTAATTGAATATAGGGTCAAAATGTAAGGATTTTCCTAAATATATCCCACATTTTTACAACTGATAATGTATAGGGTCAAAATGTAAAGGTCAAAATATAAGGACTTAATTGAATAAAAAATAAAAATTCAACTCTAAATTGTTAAAAGGGTCAAAATGTAAGGACTTTAATGAATATTTCCTTTTTATATATATATCCTAAATTGTAAACATTTAACAAAATCTTGGGCCTAATCGAATTAAAAAAAACAATTAGGGCTTACTTGAATATAGGGTCAAAATATAAGGACTTTCTTGAATATATCCCCAACATTATACTTTGAAAAATCTACCTAATTATATCAATGCCTTCCAAATACAAACCAAATGTAGATTTTTCAAAGTATAATCTCCTAATAAGAAAAAACCAAAGAGTTACATTGCTATAATTGGCTAGATTTTTCAAATTACAATGCCTTAATAAGAAAAAAAATCGGAAGCACAATGCTGCAACATAAGTAAATGAAAGTAACATTTACTATAATACACATATAAATGAAAGTACGTTGCTATTTCTTGCATTTAACCTTATTTTCTAAATCTTGTTCACGAAAGTTTCACTATTATTACACTTACAAATATTTATTAATATTGTGAAATTCAACAGATATCAATACAAAAGTGCGAAAAAGACGGTAATAACAGATTAAGAGTATGTTATTCAGCATGTCAAGCATATAATCTTGCGTGTGGTGCATCATTAGATTGTTCAGACCAAACACTTTTCAGTGACCAAGGTCTATGCACGGGTTCGGGTGAGATGGAATCGTGGTTTTGAAGAATCTTGTAAATTATAGAACAGTTTTTTTGTTCCCAATTTACCCCTCTGAGTTTAAATTTTCCCGGTTTATTGTAAAGGAAAAGCCAGCACAAAGTGCACTGGCTTTTGGGTTGGGGACTGTTTCCCCAACCCTGATTTTTCTACGGTGTAGAAATTTATGCGCGATAAAGAAAAAGAAAGAAATTCGGTGGGGTTTGTTGAGTTATAAAAGAGAAACAAGGATGTCATGATGATTTGTTTCATAGTCTTTTTATGTTGTGTTCATTTTTTTTAAATTTTTTTAATTTTATTGAGATTGGGACAACCAGCGGGCAACTGGCCAGACAAAAACAAAAACTCTATCACCTTTTTAGTCGATTGGCTATAACATTTGTGATTACTTTATAAATACACACAATTAAACTAATGGACTAATATTCACTATTAAAAAGAGGGTATTTTACATTTGGTATTAATGAGATAAATGATAAGTGCAACTTCTACTCAAATACTTTGTTGACTCGAACTCTTTGAAGACACCAACAAAGTCGATCTCCGAAAGGACCCAAAAGGATGATTCCTGATAAGAGTTATCTTCCAAGAAAAAAAAAAACTATGAATAGATTCCTAATCATATTTGGGCTAGATGGAAAGGCTTCCTCTAATATTCAAGAAGAATCTACAAGCCTCCTCTTTGATAAAAATGTGATCGAATTTTTAGATGTTGATTGATAATCCATTGATATGTCCATTGAAGTAGTGACAATTCTCGTCCCCTTCCACGACCCACTTGATTTGAAACTTGTTTCAAATCAAGGCCTTTAACATCTCCAAGTACCATAGTTCGTCTAGGGGTGGCATTTGGGTCAGGTTCGGGTTGACAGGTCACGGATTGATGAGTTGGTCTGTCAGATACTCCAATGCGGATAGACCTGTATAAATAATCGTGTCAATTTCTTCAACCCTAACCCGGGTATGTCTAACCCGGAAACGACCTGTGTAGCACATTTAATTATAAGGGCTATATGGGTTTGCAAGTTCGTGGGTGAGATTCGGGTTTGTGGGTCAGATTCTGTTCATGGGTTAAATTCGGGTTCGTGGGTCATGAAAGTTTAAACAGTGATAATTCCAGAAAAAACTTATGAACACATCAAAATTCCAGAAAACACATCCAAATGAAAATTAAAAACCACATTTCAATGTAACTAGAGCATCCAAAGATGAAGAGTAAAGCCTGTGTTCAAGTTCTCACGATTTTTGTCATAAATGGCTATGATATAATCACCGAAGGGAATAAGGAACTAAGACGTAATTGGGGAAAGCTCATAGATCTAAACCTAAAGAGTAAAGGTAACCCGCTAAATCTAAATCAATAGAAATTAAAATTAAAAATAATAATATTTTGATTTTTAAATGTAATGTATTAAACGGGTTGGCAGGTTGACCCGCTAACCCCTATACCAACCTGAACATGACCTATACAGTAAACGAGTTTGTGGGTTGGCGGGTCAAAAAACTTAACTCAAACCCGTTTATTTCGTGTCGAGTTTCTGTCATGTTCCGGGTTACGTCAAGAATTGACACCCCTGTCGAATGGACTAATTTTTCCTGATATGTGAGGGGATATGATTCCACTTGAAGTTCAATTAAATCAGGTTTTTGCATAAATGAAAGTTGAGAGCTATTTTAAATTTCCATTTTAGTTTTAGTATAAGTGATCTATCTGCCAATAGTGATGGTGAATCTACCCAACATTTATTGACTACGTCATCGAAACCCATATTTAACAACAAGAAGTTGTAAAGCCTGAAAGTTGGAAGTCTAAGGTCATAAGAGGGGGTTAAGAGAATAACAAGAGATTGATCAAAAAGTTCGCACGTGAGAGTTTAAAAGGAAGCATGTAGTCACTATTAGACCTGGCAATCCGTGTCTACGTGTCGTGTATTCGTGTCAGACACGAATTTACACGATACGAATTTGTAAAACACGTAAACGACACGAATTGTAAAACGTGTCTTGGATATCAAACACGAACATGACACATATTTAATGTGTGTAACACGCGACACGACACGAATAAACACATTTTTTATCCGTGTCACACGAAAATACGAATTTACATGAATTGTAACACGAATTTTAACACATATTGTCCTAATATCAGTTTTTAAGTTACGAAACTCCCTGTTACAATCCCAAAATATTTCAAAACAAGTAAATATTACGTGTTTAGACGTGTCTATTCGTGTCACGTGTAACACAAATGTAATTCGTGTCTTATACGTGTCAAAACAGGTTAATTCGTGTTTGACACGTATAAGACATGAAACCCGAATTTTAAATTCGTGTCAGACACGAATAGACACGAAACATAAACTTCAAAAACCCATACACGGAAAACTCGTGTCGTGTTCGTATCGTGTCTTTCGTGTCGTGAACCATATTGCCGGGTCTAGTCACTATTGGCGAATGAAAACTAGAGATGGAATTTATCCATCTTACTGATATTTGCACCATCCTAGTCACCCAAGTGTAAAGACGACCACTCATAGAGAATTTGAATAAATTCACAAAATTGATTAAGTTATTAAAAGTTTGTGTACCGATCTTGCTATAATGTTGAGTTAAACCTGTCATTAAAATCACCTATAACTACCCCATACCATTACCCCATACCATTGACTATATCAAAGAGAAAAGCTCAGACCATATCTTATACTTGTAAGATTGAGCTCGTGGTGACAACCCATTAATAGAGCATACAAAAACTATGAAATTTTAGGTAGCATTTGGTTCGGTGGAATTCGATGGAATTGGAAGGAATTGGAATCCAATTCATTCAGAATGCTGTGTTTGGTTCACATTCTAGTAAGGAATTGGAATCCTAAATGAGGCTGACTTTTCGTTGACTTGAGGGAATTAAATTCCATTGGCTTGGTGAGGGAATTAAATACCATGAATGAGGGAAAGTAACATATTACCTTTTTACCCTTGAAAACCTTTCTCTCTTAAACCATATCTCCTCACGTTTTTCACGTATCAGACATATCACACCCCGCCTCCATCACAGGTGAGCTCGATTAAATCTTTCATCGCCGTCTCTCCACCTCGATCTCTCTCACGCACCCCGTCATGTTAACAGATCGTTGATTCGAATCAGTCTTTGACAGATGGAGTGCATCTTTATGTTCATCAATTCTAGATTGGAAGAGGTGAGTTTGATTTTGATTCCATCGGGCTCTCTCTCTATCTCGCTCTCTCTCTATCTTGCTCTCTCTCTCTCGCTGTATGGCTCTCGAATCCTTTCATGCAGCTCGTAATTTTTTTGCTGACCTTGCTGGTTACAGCTTCCCTTCCCTCTCTCGAATCCCAATTTCTCCACAGAAAGTAATCGGCTGTTATCAGTAAGTTGCTCTCCCCTCTCTCTCACGTAATTTCTTTCGTTTACTACTTCTGGTTTATGGTTGTCGATGTGTCAATTGTGTTAACTTGTGTTCTGTTAACATGAATTTTGTTTCCCTGATGTCTAAATTGTGTTAAGCTGATTTTGGTGTTAACCTTGTTATCCTAATTTGTGGTAACGTGATAATTGTATCATGTTTTATGTTTGTGTGATTTAAATGAGGGCAAATATGTCAATTTACATATATTGCAATTTCTTTTCCTTCCAACCAAACAGAAAATGGAAATGGATTCTAATTCCATTTCCTGTCAACAAAACGGGATATTGAATTGGATTCCAATTTCTCACAGATTCCAATTCCTTCACAGATTCCAATTCCTTCAAAAACATTCTGTGAACCAAACGCCACCTTAGGGTTTTATTATTACCTTTTCTTGAATGTTTTTGAATCCTAGATGCGACACATGCTACCCGATTTTCGAAATACATTAAAATTCTCAAAATCAAAAGGGAAGAGTCCCAATAGCATCCAAAATTAGGTTTTCCAAAATCCACAAATTGGGTCTCTTGAATTACAACGAAATTAATCACGTACTCCCTTTTAGTCCATCTAATCCACTCTATTTTGTGAGTGCTTCCAACTCCACTAATGTTAACAAAATATAAATTCATTGTTTATTTTGGTTTTCACCATTTCCTTTGACAAGTTCACTAACTTGGTCTGTGAAGTCATGGAATTGGAATTGGAGTGTACGGATGGGCCTAATTGTTGGAAAACCATAACATAAAATAACAACGCAACGAAAAGAAAAATTAAACGATTATATTCCACCACGGATCACAAAATCATGCGCCTTTTGTAACTGTAAACTAAAAGTGGAGTTCCAAGAATTTTCTGTTGTATAGATATGATGTATTTATCTAGGATGGACAGGGTCCAAACCAAAACCCCTCTAATGTAGTAGCATCCAAGACAATAATTCAACACCCGTTGAAGTTGATTAGCATGTTGCTTGCAGAACAAGCAACCAATCTTTAGCGTTTATAAGAGAAGTTGACTAGGGAGAGAGGGGAGCGGAAAGCCACGAATTTATAGGGATTTTCATGAATTTATTCGATAACTATGATAGGTATTTATAATACCCATCATCCCTAACTTATTCCCTTGCAGATAAGGATTATTTGAAATTCAAGCTATCGATATTTTCACTTAGCCCTTTATCCATTTCTAGTTTCTAATTAATATACCTTTACTTTGATATATTAATAAGCTTAATCCCTCATGTTTACTTTCAATCTCTTTTAGCTAATTCATGGTATGTATATAGTAATATCACAAACTTGTGTGACCATGGGGATATAACCAACAACTCCCACTTGCACAGGTCAGCAACAACTATATGGTCTGATATTCCTTAACGTAGCAAGGTTTATGTCATTCTAGAAAAAGCGTTGTACTCATTTAATGAAACCTCCCTTGGGCAAGTGATCAAGTATTCATTCGTTCTACAAGATATCCATATGAACGTCTGACATGGAATTCTGTCAGCCTCAGAAATTCAAGATTATGTTTTCTGATATATATTTATGATGATGGCAACGGATTGCACAATTGATTCTATATCAATTCTGTAAGAACCCGCGAAAAAGTCAAAAAGGGCAAAACTGTCATTTGTAACGTTGTATGATTATTACGTGTAATAATATGTATTAATAAAATGAGAAATAAAAGTTTATGAGAAATTTGAAGTTTTGCCGCGTGAATAGTAAAATTTGACCAAAAAGGGCAAATTGGTCATTTGACATGAAAATGACCAAAAATGTTAAGAAAATGTAAAGTTGGAAGTAATGAAGCATAAATGGTAAAGTTATGACCTTTGGACCATTTTTGAAGAGAAGTTAGTAACCAAAGGACCTAAATGTAAAGTTTTTTTTATAAATAAGATATATATATATATTATCTAGTAGTTATTATTCCCATTATTTGAAGGATTAAGAACATTCCTCCAGAGGATTCCAGAGAGCACGAGAGACAGCAAGAAAGAGCAAAGAAGAAGAGAAAGATCAAAGGAATTGTCAAGGAAATCAAGAAGGGAATTGGAATTGGTGATTCCATAGTTAAAAGAGGTAAGATTTCATCTTCTTTAACCTAGGTTTTTGGGTATATGCTTGAATTGGTTCTTGAATGAAATTGAAACTGCAATTGCAGTTATAAATCATGTGGGTTAAGTAGCTAATGCTTCCAATAAGCCATTAGTTAAGAACTTAACTCAAAAACATGGAAGTAAGTTGCTATAATTGAGAATTTTCAAGTTTAGTTAAGAACTTCAATTCATGTATATGATGGATTCAAACGATTCTAATAGCTTAAAACCTTGTACTAATGGAAGGTTTTAGTCAAGGAACAAACCCCATGTGATTAAGACCTGGAATAAGAGCTTAATGCCCCAAAACTGCGTGCTACAGTGCACTGCGTGCTACAGTGCCCTTCAGACAGGGACCAAAAATGTTAAAAATGTTCAAAATCCAAACGCTAGAAACCATAGCTAGACATGTCCGATTGATCTGAAATTTTCGCCATAACCCTAAAATGGTATAAGAACATGTCGGGAATGGTCAAATCCGTAATCCGACCTTGCGGAAAAGTCACTGTAGCGGCAGTGGCTAAAATCACTATTCACGTCAAAACTTGATTTTTAGAATTTGAGCTAGACTTGTCCAATGAACTCCAAATTTGAAACACAAGTCTAATATGACCTAAGATTTCATGGAAAAGAGTCGGAACTGAAATACGACCCCTCGGGGGTACTGTAGCAATATACGCGTATTTCGGAGAAAATCGTAAAACGAGTTTATTAATGGTTATACAATTATTATAACCTGGAGTTATGTCATATGAGACTTTAGCATTATAAAGTTAATTATATTGAGTATTTATATATACTACTTGTATAGGTGGTGCTTCAAACGTTATTGAGCACGGGAAGGGAAAAGCCGTACGTGACGCTTAGTAAACCGTAATAGAATCAATGTGAGTTTTATGAGGATTTCTATAGTACATAGCAAAATGTTATTTTCTGAAAAGTAAGATTTCCAAATGTTTATAAATACTAAAATTTGGAAAATAGTTTTGAAAGAAGCTCTATACAAGGGCTTAGTGTTTTGAACAGATTTTTGAAGTATGATTTGCAAGTATTTTTGCAAGAAGTTCCTTATGGGAACTAAGATGTCGAAAGCAGTTTTTGAAAGTATTTTTAGTAAAGAGTCATAAAATGTTTGAGTAAGAGTTGTTTACAAATTGTGCCCCATTTTGACCAATTTGAGATGAAATGAAGTAAGAATTAAAGAAAGGAAGAAGTATGAGCCAGTTGTCCGGACTAGGATCACCCACATAATCGGGGGATCAGAAGACACTACTGGGATGGTACCTCCCGTCGTGAAGTAGTTGTCTAGCTTAGTATACCCTTGTGCTTGAATTCGTTCCAAGTCACAAAGGGGAGACAGAATGAGCATAACCGAGTGGGCAGATCTGTTCTGTCCCGCGAGGGGAGCTAGTTGAATGAATTAATTAACTTAATTCATATGTTTCAGTTGGTCACGAGAAAATGAGAAAGAAAGCAGTTTTATGAAAGAAAGTCTTTTTAAAGTTTGAAAGTAAAGAAGAAAAGATATTTTGAGATTTATGAAATAAATCAGTTTTGAACAGTGTACTTTTGATATTTCAAGTTTTGAATAGAAAAGTTTTGGGTCTAAACACATATTACTCACGAGACTTTATGTCTCACGTATACTATGTTTTTGAAATGCTATGTACTTAGGTGAAGGGAGCGAAGGTTGCAGTTGGGACCGTTTTGTACAGTGTAAGTTTAAATTATGGTTATCTGTATTGAGTCTGTAATACCCCTCGAGTTAAGTTTGTAAAATAAATTAAAATTTTAAGTGGCTATTTTATAGTCACGAGTTGTAAAATATGTTTGAAAACTGTATTTGTACTTTAAATATGGTTTGAGAAAAGGGGTGTTACAGTTTTGGTATCAGAGCCATAGTTTAAGCGAATTAGGTTGGAATACCATCCTAAGCTTAAACTAACAAGAGTAGTAGTAAGTTGCCTTAGTAATATAGGAGGCATAGAGTGAGTATGACTGTTATAAAAGTGCAGTTAAGATAAAGAGATAACATGCTACCGCTTACGAAATACTATATAGAATTGCGTATTAAACAGATAATTTGTTCATCTATATAGTAATGGAAGGCAGAAGACAAGCTGACAGGGTGAGGGCAGTCATACTTCCTCAAGAGGAAGTGAACCACATGTTCTTCGAAACGATGAGGCTGAGCCAAACCCACCACCACAACCTGTCACTATGGAGGCAATTCAGTTTTTAATCGATAACTTACGAAATGAGTTGAGACAAGATGTGAACAACATAATAGACAGCAGAATGGGTGAACCTAATGCCCAATCATCACAAGAAGTCTCCAAGAAGACGACTGAGGAAGCTGTTAGTGGAGGTAACAAGAAGGAAGAAAAGGGCTGTTCTTTTAAGTCCTTTATGGCTTGCAAACCGCCCGAATACCATGGCAGTTTTGAGCCTAAAGTGACAATGCGATGGGTCCGAGAGATTGAACAAGTGATGCAAGCAAGCAAATGTGCAGAAAAAGACCAGGTCAACTTTGCCTCTCGGCAGTTGAAGGATGATGCTTTGGTGTGGTGGAACACCAAATACGATAGCTTGGGAAAGGATGTGGTATATGGTTGGTCATGGGCGGAGTTTGTCACGTGTCTCAAAGATAAATTCTGTCCCATACGAGATTTGGAAAAAATGAATGAAGATTTCTTAACAATAAAGAAAGGAGATTTGACGGTGGATGAGTATACGAAGAAGTTTTGCGACATGTAACCTTTTGTGGGGGAGTCTTACCCCAGTGAGCGGTCCCGAATTAACCGCTATGTCCGGGGTTTGCCATGGAACTATGAGCTAGAAGTAAAGAAAGCCGAAACGCTAGATGGGGCGATTAATGCTGCCCGAACTGTGGAAGATGTTGGGAAAAGAAGGAAGGAAGAAGGACCTGGGTTTAGTGACAAAAGGAATACAATTAGTAGTATCAGTGGAAACATAAAGAAGAAAGGGAAGATGAGTTCAAGTTAGAGCCGACAGGGAAGTGTGAAGAAGTGCGAAAAATACGGGAAAGAACACGGTGGCGAATGCCGAGCGGGATCAAATGCCTGCTTTAATTGTGGCGGATTCAGTCACAAAGCGAAAGATTGCAAAGCCAAGAAAGCCAGCGAAGTGGAGTGCTTTTCATGCCATCAGATGGGCACTATAGTTTCAACTGCCCGAATAAGGGAGGAGAAACTGTGGTGTCAACAGCTCAGAAGAAGACCGAACCCTAGAAAGTGAAGACCAGAGCTTTTCAGATCACCAGGGAGGAAGCGAAGGAGACTCACGATGTGGTCTCAGGTATACTACTAATCAACTCGACACCTGCATAAGTCTTGTTTGATTCCGGGTCTACATATTCTTTTGTGTCCCATGGGTTTGGAGCTAGATTAAAAGTCCCATTAGAATTGTTAGATCTAGTTTTTGAGGTAGAAGTGGCGGACGGGAAATTTGTTGAAGTTCAGTATATGTATAGGGATTGCGAACTTGACATCAACGGCAAAAAGTTCCGACTTAATCTCCTTCCTATTGGAATTAAGTCCTTTGATGTAATAATTGGAATGGATTGGCTAGGTGCAAATGATGCGAAGATAGCTTGTGGACAGAAGAGGGTGTCTGTTAAAACCCTAGGAGCTAAAGTGTACGTATATGGGGAAAGAAGAAAGCATGTGCCAAGTATCATCAGTGTAGCTAAGGCTCGAAGATGTATCAGGAAAGGATGTGTATCTTTCCTGGCCTATGTGGTGACTGAAGACAAAGTAAAACAGACATACAAAGACATAGAAGTAGTGAAAGAGTTTCCAGAGGTTTTCCCGGATGAATTACCAGGCTTGCCACCAGAAAGGCAGGTTGAATTCAGAATAGATCTTGTTCCAGGAGCTTCCCAATAACACGAGCACCGTACCGGCTAGCACCAACAGAGATGAGGGAATTAATGTCCCAGTTGCAGGAGTTATTAGATAAAGGCTTCATCAGGCCTAGTTCTTCTCCGTGGGGTGCTCCAGTTTTGTTTGTCAAGAAGAAAGATGGATCAATGCGAATGTGCATTGATTACAGAGAATTGAACAAGATTACTATCAAGAACCGTTACCCGTTGCCCAGAATAGACGATTTGTTTGACCAGTTGCAAGGAGCAGATTATTTCTCAAAAATTGATTTGAGATCTGGGTATCATCAAGTCAGGGTAAAAGAAAGTGATGTAGAGAAGACGGCGTTTCGTACACGATACGGCCATTACGAGTTCTTAGTAATGCCATTTGGTCTTACGAATGCACCAGCGATCTTTATGGACTTAATGAATCGGGTCTGTAAACCATTTCTAGACCGGTTTGTGATAGTGTTCATAGATGATATACTGATCTACTCAAAGGATAAAGAAGAGCATGAGAGCCATCTGCGGTTAGTACTTGAGACTTTGAAGCGAGAACAGCTATATGCAAAGTTCTCCAAGTGCGAGTTTTGGATGAGAGAGGTACAGTTCCTTGGACACGTTGTTTCTATCCAAGGTATAAAAGTTGATCCAGCAAAAGTTGAAGCAGTGATGAAATGGGAGCCTCCCAAGACGCCAACAGAAGTTAGAAGTTTTCTCGGTCTTGCCGGGTATTACAGGAGATTTATTCAAGATTTCTCCCGTATAGCAGTGCCACTTACACGACTAACCCGGAAAGAAGAGAAATTTAGTTGGCAAGAAGAACAAGAAAGAGCTTTTGCTACATTGAAAGAGAAGTTGTGTAACGCGCCTGTCCTTACACTGCCAGATGGGACGGAAGACTTTGAAGTATACAGCGATGCCTCGCATCGGGGACTTGGCTGTGTATTGATGCAGAGAGGAAAGGTTATAGCATACGCTTCCAGACAGTTGAAAGATCCAGAGAAAAAGTACACAACCCATGATTTAGAGCTTGCAGCGATCGTTTTTGCCTTGAAGATTTGGAGACATTACTTGTATGGTACAAAGTGCAAGCTATTCACCGATCACAAGAGTTTGCAGTATGTGTTCACTCAAAAAGAGTTGAACATGAGACAGAGTAGATGGCTAGAGCTGATCAGTGATTATGATTGTGAAATTGTGTACCATCCAGGTAAAGCAAATGTAGTGGCAGATGCACTGAGTAGAAAAGTTTCTGAGAAAAGAATCAAGGCAAGATCGATGCGAATAGAATTGGTGTCCAGCATAATAGAACAGATTAAAACAGCTCAACAGAAAATGGAAGAAAGTGGAGATTTAAAAGATGAAAAGTTGGGAAAAGAAACTCAGTTTGAGACCAATAGTCAAGGCTTGAAGACCTTCAGAAACCGCATATGGGTACCAAAGACAGGAGGATTGAGAAAGCTGATTTTAGAAGAGTCACATAAGTCAAAGTATTCCATACATCCAGGGAGTACCAAAACTTATCAAGATCTGAAAAGACATTATTGGTGGCCTGGAATGAAGAAAAGAATAGCTAAATACATCTCCAAGTGTGTCGTTTGTGCACAAGTTAAGGCGGAACATCAGGTCCCGCATAGGGATGCTCAGTCATTGCACATTCCAGCCGGAAAGTGGGAAGATGTAACCATGGACTTGATTGTCGGGTTACCGAGAACGAGAAGAGGTCATGATAGCATATGGGTCATAGTGGACAGGTTGACCAAGAGTGCACTATTTCTAGCCATAAAAGAAACAACTCCAATGGAGCAGTTAGCCCAGTTGTATACAGATGAAGTGTTAAGAAGATATGGTGCACCGTTGTCTATTGTGTCAGACAGAGACCCTAGATTTACCTCTAACTTCTGGAGAGCCTTACAAGATAAAATGGGGACAAGAATTCAGCTAAGTACAGCGTATCATCCACAAACGGATGGTCAGAGTGAACGAACGATCCAGACATTAGAAGACATGCTACGGTCATGCGTGATGGATTTTGGAGGAAGTTGGGACGAACATCTGCCATTAGTGGAGTTTGCATACAACAATAGCTACCATTCAAGCATTAAGATGCCACCTTTTGAGGCATTGTATGGTAGAAAGTGTAGAAATCCTTTATGTTGGTCAGAGGCTGGTGAGACTAAGCTTACAGGACCAGAGATTGTTAGAGTGACAAATGAGAAGATCGGAGTAATTCAAGCCAACATGAAAGCCGCACAAGATCGACAGAGGAGTTACTCAAATCTGAAGAAGAGACCGTATGACTTGCAAGAAGGAGATTTGGTGATGATTAAAGTGTCGCCATGGAAAGGAGTGGTTAGATTTGGTAAGAGAGGAAAGCTAAGTCCAAGGTACATTGGACCTTTTAGAATTCTGAAGAGAGTTGGGTTACAGGCATTCAAGCAAGAGTTACCACCCGAACTTAGTGGAATACATGATACCTTTCATGTATGCTACTTGAAGAAGTATTTTGGTAAAGAAGAGCTAGTAATACCGTATACGGATTTGAGAGTGGAGACTCCCAGCAAAATGATTGAAGAACCTAAAGCGATTCTAGAGATGCAGACCAAAAAGCTAAGGAATAAAGAGATTGACCTTGTACTAGTCAAGTGGAAGCATCCCTTAGAATCAAACTTGACTTGGGAGACGTTAGAAGAAATGAAGCGAAGATATCCGAATTTCACGGATTACGAAAAGATTCCGAGGACGGAATCCGCTTAAGGAGGGGTGACTGTAAGAACCTGCGAAAAAGTCAAAAAGGGTAAAACTGTCATTTGTCACGTTGTATGATTATTACGTGTAATAATATGTATTAATATAATGAGAAATAAAAGTTTATGAGAAATTTGAAGTTTTGCCGCGTGAATAGTAAAATTTGACCAAAAAGGGCAAATTGGTCATTTGACATGAAAATGACCAAAAATGTTAAGAAAATGTAAAGTTGGAAGTAATGAAGCATAAATGGTAAAGTTATGACCTTTGGACCATTTTTGAAGAGAAGTTAGTAACCAAAGGACCTAAATGTAAAGTTTTTTTTAATAAATAAGATATATATATATATATATATATATATATATATATATATATATATATATATATATATATATATATATATTATCTAGTAGTTATTATTCCCATTATTTGAAGGATTAAGAACATTCCTCCAGAGGATTCCAGAGAGCACGAGAGACAGCAAGAAAGAGCAAAGAAGAAGAGAAAGATCAAAGGAATTGTCAAGGAAATCAAGAAGGGAATTGGAATTGGTGATTCCATAGTTAAAAGAGGTAAGATTTCATCTTCTTTAACCTAGGTTTTTGGGTATATGCTTGAATTGGTTCTTGAATGAAATTGAAACTGCAATTGCAGTTATAAATCATGTGGGTTAAGTAGCTAATGCTTCCAATAAGCCATTAGTTAAGAACTTAACTCAAAAACATGGAAGTAAGTTGCTATAATTGAGAATTTTCAAGTTTGGTCAAGAACTTCAATTCTTGTATATGATGGATTCAAACGATTCTAATAGCTTAAAACCTTGTACTAATGGAAGGTTTTAGTCAAGGAACAAACCCCATGTGATTAAGACCTGGAATAAGAGCTTAATGCCCCAAAACTGCATGCTACAGTGCACTGCGTGCTACAGTGCCCCTCAGACAGGGACCAAAAATGTTAAAAATGTTCGAAATCCAAACGCTAGAAACCATAGCTAGACATGTCTGATTGATCTGAAATTTTCGCCATAACCCTAAAATGGTATAAGAACATGTCGGGAATGGTCAAATCCGTAATCCGACCTTGCGGAAAAGTCATTGTAGCGGCAGTGGCTAAAATCACTATTCACGTCAAAACTTGATTTTTAGAATTTGAGCTAGACTTGTCCAATGAACTCCAAATTTGAAACACAAGTCTAATATGGCCTAAGATTTCATGGAAAAGAGTCGGAACTGTAGCAATATACGCGTATTTCGGAGAAAATCGTAAAACGAGTTTATTAATGGTTATACAATTATTATAACCTGGAGTTATGTCATATGAGACTTTAGCATTATAAAGTTAATTATATTGAGTATTTATATATACTACTTGTATAGGTGGTGCTTCAAACGTTATTGAGCACGGGAAGGGAAAAGCCGTACGTGACGCTTAGTAAACCGTAATAGAATCAAGGTGAGTTTTATGAGGATTTCTATAGTACATAGCAAAATGTTATTTTCTGAAAAGTAAGATTTCCAAATGTTTATAAATACTAAAATTTGGAAAATAGTTTTGAAAGAAGCTCTATACAAGGGCTTAGTGTTTTGAACAGATTTTTGAAGTATGATTTGCAAGTATTTTTGCAAGAAGTTCCTTATGGGAACTAAGATGTCGAAAGCAGTTTTTGAAAGTATTTTTAGTAAAGAGTCATAAAATGTTTGAGTAAGAGTTGTTTACAAATTGTGCCCCATTTTGACCAATTTGAGATGAAATGAAGTAAGAATTAAAGAAAGGAAGAAGTATGAGCCAGTTGTCCGGACTAGGATCACCCACATAATCGGGGGATCTGAAGACACTACTGGGATGGTACCTCCCGTCGCGAAGTAGTTGTCTAGCTTAGTATACCCTTGTGCTTGAATTCGTTCCAAGTCACAAAGGGGAGACAGAATGAGCATAACCGAGTGGGCAGATCTGTTCTGTCCCGCGAGGGGAGCTAGTTGAATGAATTAATTAACTTAATTCATATGTTTCAGTTGGTCACGAGAAAATGAGAAAGAAAGCAGTTTTATGAAAGAAAGTCTTTTTAAAGTTTGAAAGTAAAGAAGAAAAGATATTTTGAGATTTATGAAATAAATCAGTTTTGAACAGTGTACTTTTGATATTTCAAGTTTTGAATAGAAAAGTTTTGGGTCTAAACCCATATTACTCACGAGACTTTATGTCTCACGTATACTATGTTTTTGAAATGCTATGTACTTAGGTGAAGGGAGCGAAGGTTGCAGTTGGGACCGTTTTGTACACTGTAAGTTTAAATTATGGTTATCTGTATTGAGTCTGTAATACCCCTCGAGTTAAGTTTGTAAAATAAATTAAAAATTTAAGTGGCTATTTTATAGTCACGAGTTGTAAAATATGTTTGAAAACTGTATTTGTACTTTAAATATGGTTTGAGAAAAGGGGTGTTACAAATTCAATCTGAGTATGACCATACATTTGCTGTTAGCACCAAATTATCGAAGGGCCTAGGGATACCGCTTCTCTTTTTAGGGCAGAAGGAACAAATAAACTTTGACTACAGGACCTCGTCCACTCATCATGTCATACCTGGACATTCCATTTATGGCTTCCAGTTATAGACAATGTTAGAGAAAACCAAGGCATAACAAACTGCAGGTCTAAGAATCAATGCATCTCCTCTTGAAGAATATAAGATATTACAATCTTAGAATTACTTGTGACAGATTCCATGAAGTAATCTCTAAGTGCGGGTTACTCCAATACTTAATCTCCAGTAAGTACACATGAGAATTAACGCATCTCTATGTTATCTCCATCTACTATTTATATGGACAATCCACCAACACCTCACACCAGCTTTGCATCAATACTTACTCCCAAAAGTATGACTGAATGTGGATACTTTGAATACTAATTTGATTATTCATGAAGTCAATAAAAAATGAAAAACTGGAACACAATGATAAACTAATGAAATGACTGCCTTTATTCATATATTAAGTTCTCCACGTAATAATCTTCAAGTCAGATATAGTTTTACATTGCTTAAGTTCCCAATACAAATCAAACCACACTAACCTCACTCAAAGCCAATTCATTTTTAAACCTAACGCATATGGACTCAACATGACGATCTTGCTTAGTCTGAGATTTTGACTTAGTGATTGGATCATCTATCTTGCTTTATATGATATAACTCTATCAACTATGATATATCTTTGGGTAAGAACCTGGATCCTGACTGCATACATGAACTATCTCTTTTAGTTTGGAAGCTAGCATAGCATCAGTGTGCTTATTTATACTAAGCTCTTTCATACTATACTGGATCAAGAACATCTTAAACATTTAAGATATTTCTTGAATTCCATCCATTGACTTCTGTCAGGATTAGCCTAATGTCAACTCATCATTATCAAGGTATATGATGCATTAGGTCATGTATATTGTGTGATCCATCCCTCTGCAAGTGGATATGGAACTCAACTAAAATTATCCAAAACCTTTGTAGAACTAGGACTCTGAGTTTCACTTAGTCCTAAACCATGATACAAAGACTTTTATCCCTTATGAGAGTCTTGTATATATAGATTCTGACTATTCATGTACTTCGACTTATCTTTATGAAGTACTCAAGTCTATCTCTATAGATTATGATACTTCATATGCATCCAGTCTTTCCTATGTCATTTGTAGCATATAAATTCTCAATAATTTCGTATTTCTTAAGGTAGGGACGTTGTTCACATGAGAACTTTGCCATTCATGTACAACATTAGGCAGTATTTAGTGCTCCCACTAGCTCTCACATATGTACGACTCACTTTTATTTCTCAAACAGCCAAACTCTTTACCTTTCTCATCGAAATAAAGATTCCATCTGCGAGACGCTTGTTTAAGTCCATAAATAGAAATCTCAAGCTTACGCACTCTATTCAGATATTTGGATTGTACAAAACATTTTGGTTATGTCATATACACATGCTTTTAATGTTTTCCGTTAACGAAAGTAGTTTTTACATCCATTTGCTATATTTTATAATCACAGACCGTTGTTGTGGCATATAATATCCAAATAGATTTGATTATTGACATTGATGAAAAGGTTTCCTCATAATCAAGATTTGAATACGGAGTATAACTCTTCATCACCACCTTGGCTCTTATGTATGTACTTTTCATCCATCTCTATCTTCTTCTTGAAGACCAATTTACACCCGATCGTTTTAAGATCAGGAGTATGATCAACCAAGTTTCAAACTTGGTTATACTTCCTGGATTTCATCTCGCTATCCATAACATCTTTCCTTAATGTAGCCCAAGGGCCTACCATGACTTCTGATAGCTGGTAGGGTCATAATGATCCATAAGATATTCATCACCCTCATTAACATGTAATCCACAAAACTTAGGTGCATGTCCTACTCTATCGACTTCTTTCATAAGAGATGGAGTTATGTCGGATTACTCAGCAAAATTTTACCGAGTCTCAATAGGTTTCTTTACCTTTGGTTGAGTGTTAGTCCCAACATCAGGTTTTTTGATCCTTTCAGTCTTATCAAGATTAATCCTGCACCCACTGATCTCTTGAATACCACATTCTTATCATAAAAGACTGCCATTTGAGCAACATCAGATTGTTGTCAAAATGTTTATTATATCCAAGTATTCCAGTTGAATAAAACTTCTTTTAATCGGTGTTCTCTGAGCTTCACGGTAAATCGTAAGTCTCAAAACCCCAGATTTCCAAGTATGCTAGTGAAGAAGCATCTGCACTCTATATTTTCAAACAGTGTTTAGAGAACCTCTTGTGTTGGTTCAAGATTCAGGACTTTTCAGCTGTATCTAAGATCTAACCTTAGACATTGTTTGGAAGCATAATATGAATCATCATAAGTCAAACCTTTATGTTCGATTTCAATTAGACTCACCATGTGATACTTTGGTATACATATTTGACTTCCGAAACACTTTTTATTTGATTATCGTAAGATTCTTGACTAAGACACTCACCATCCACTCTTGGATTTGATAATCTTATCCTCTGATCACTTGATTCTATACTCTGTTCTTAAAGTCCTGAACACCATATATGTTTCAAACTCAAAAAAGTATTTGTGATGGTTTAGTGGTTTAACTGAACAGTCTAAATACATTAGATGTACGAGGTCCAACAGATTCTCAGCCTATGCCCACAATAACTTATGAGCAGTGCATAATTATTTCTTTTTATAAACAAGATTAGTAGTTATCATAAGACTTTTAGCCGAATGATTTCCAAAATCCTATCCACTTGGAGTTTTAGTAGGTTCTTTCAAGTTTATGAAAAGTAGACAATCCCACTAACATCTCTTATCCAACTTTCTTTTGGCAAACAATCATTTTAAACTTTTAAAATTTGTCTTAAAAAGGCCAACGTTATTTGAAAAAACATGTTAACAATTTAGTTTCCATGTATTGTTCTTGTTAAAACACTTTAACTTTTCTTTGGCAAACGGTCAATTAAACTTCTAAAACCAAACCAAAATTGCCAATTTTAGTTTGCAAAATTCTGTTATCTTTTAACGATTTATATTTGTTTATGTTTTCTATTTTATTTCAACAACCGTGCAACAAAATAAACACAACACAATCACACAACCATAAAACAAATCATTTAAATGATAATATGTTTAATACAACAATAAGTTTTTTTTCACAAATAACTTCAATCAAGTTATAGTTGTGGTTGATGGTGTTAGATATAGTGGTGATTCATACTAATTTTAATTTACTTGATAATTCATTAATTCAAATGTGCAATGGTAGTATGAGCATGGTGCTTTAAGTTCTTTTAAGATGAAATAAAATTGTTCAAATATTCTTAAACCAAACAAAATTGTTAGTTGGATTCCCATAGTTTGTATGAACACACGGGCAAATCATACGGGTAAGTAGTAAAACCAAAACACAATTGTAAAATGAATGTGGACCATTCATATATCAGTTAAAATATAATTTAATTTTAAAAATTAATTTATTAAGATTAATTGTAAAAATAGTATATGTTTGATCATCATATACAATAACATGGATCAAAACCGATGACTTAATTGTCAAGTTTTATGTACAGCAACCCATTGCTGCGTGAGGTCTTGGACTAGGAAAATCAATTAAGTTATAATAATGTCATCTAAATAGAAAATACATTTTAGTAAACCTTAAGCCTCAAACCGTAAGCCAAAAACCCCCAAAACCTAAACCTTAAACCTCGAACTATAAACCTCTTACCTCAAACCGCAAATTGGAAACCCCGTACCTTAAACCCTAAACATAAACTATAAACCCTATACTTGAAACTCTTAACACTAAAACCTAAAAGAAACAATTTATTGATGTATTGTGTGTTCTTTGTAATATGATGTGCTCTTTAAAGAAAACTATTCATCAGCTGCCGAAAGGAAACATTTATGCCCTCTTTGTATTCGCCGCCTACTGTATTGTGCGGGTATCCGACTAGTGTATATATATATATATATATATATATATATATATATATATATATATATATATATATATATATATATATATACACTAATGATTATATGTTGTTATGGCAGACAGTGAACATAGAAAAGGAACAAGAATTGGAAGCTCGGGGATACCACTTCTAGAATCCAATTAAGGTGAGTAATCAGATGTTGGAAGTGAAACATGAGTACTTCTCTACCAAACTGATAAGATGAATTACATGTATGCTGAAAATGATTGATTGTAGCTGAATGTAATCATCTCAAACCTATGTTGAATATTATAGCTAAATGCAGTTACTTTAGCCGACTTTAAAATGAGCTGTATCTGAATGAAAATCTTAATAGCCAAATTGAACTGGTTGTAGCTGAATGCAACCAATAAAGCTGATTTATACAGTTGTAGCTGAATGCAACTGAACTGATAGTTACAACTGAATTTATCTGATAGTTACAACCGATAGTTACAACTGAATTTATCTGACAGATTGTTGTTATAGCTGATTGTAAGCAACTCTACTATATCTAATGATGGAATGCTAATTTATCATAGATGTTTATTTCACATTGTTAGTTATGCTTTTGCTATTGCTGTAATTATATATTGGATTTCTCGCTAAGCTCTTGTAGCTTATCAATTGCTGAATTGTATGTTTCAGGACCAGTGACACCGATCTTGGGCGTGAACTTTTGTATATGTATTTTGATAACAACTTGTGGACCGTGCTTTATATACATATTACAACACCTTATTTATTATTATTATTTTTTTTTGTAAAATATTTGGGTGTATATGTATTATAAATGTTGGGTGTTACACATTCACTAAGACCTAAGTCTAACTTTCTTTTTGTTTCAATATGTAGCCCATGTATTGATACAAGACTCAAACCGAGCATCAAGAAACACAAAGTGTTTATGGTGCATTATCAATAGTGACGTATTGGGGTTACATAAATTTCTACAATATATAGTATCTGATATAACTTTAGATTTGATCGTATTGTGACACCCACTATTAGTATCAGATGTACTTGTTTTATACCCACATACTAGGGTTTGGTTTTGACTACATTTTTTATATACATTATTTTATACAATTGTAAAGGGTTGATTATATACTTTAGGATAAAAAGTATGTTGATGACATTAAGGTTTTGTAAAATTTGTTATTTTCTACAACATTGTGTTGTTAGGATCAAAGCTTAAGGGCTAGCATATTAGTTTATGAACCCAGTCTCGAGCCTTATGACAAATATAATATACTATGATTAGAGAATAACTAATATCATGAGAAAATGATAGTTTAATTTATGATGTGTGATCGTGGATTACATATACTTAAAGTGGTTCTCAGTGTGAACGTTGGTAAATGACTGAATTGAGTGATTAGACGAACCATTATAACCTTACACTGAGAGATATGCGAATGATATGTAATCATGCCTAGGGATGAGCGTATATGAATAACCGATTATTGTAAAACTATTAAGGTTACTTATACCTGTCATATCTTTCCTAAATTCTGGAATGTCTTATGTTTAATTAATGGGGTGCGATATATATAATCAAAAGTAGTACTGATTATTGCCATAATTTATGTGAATGCCAAAAGTGCCTTAGATTAGGAATTAGGCATGTTTCAACTGGTTGATTATATAGATGACATATTTTATATGATTTAACTATTGTCCTAATGATATATTGAACTTGGAATACTTTGTGTGTGTGTGTGTGTGTGTGTGTGTGTGTGAGCGTCATATAGGAAAAACTATTACAAAAAGATGATATCCATTGTCGTCAAAGAGAAATTTTATGACAAGGCTTGTAGCTTGTTAGATGTTAGAAAAAAGGTGATTTGGAGCGCAAAGAAATACAGGTGGACGATTTTAATCCCATTTGTTTAATTATTTTTCCCAAAATGAGGAACGGTTTTTGGCGGAAACCGGATTAGATTGAAATCAATCTGGGAGCAAAAGTGTTTTCCCTATGTAATCGGTTTCAAATAGGATTAAAAAACGGTTTGAAATTCGACTAAAAACCTGTATATCGCCACTTTTGATTCATTTTTCCGAATTTGATATCGGTGTCAGAGTTTAACGAAAATTTCATGATTGATTAGAAATGACGGAATAATCAAAACTCATTGCTTTGCCATCATATAAGGTGTTTTCAGTTAATATTCTAGATTGTTTAAGGGGTCAAACGAAATGTTTATACTTTTCATTTTAATCTAGAATTGTTTTAAGGGTTCACAACCTTTCTTGGAAACCTCTAAATCCTTATATCAACAATTATATTAAGAAGTGGTGGATCAAAGCAAAAGATCTACTATATTAGAATGTTTTTTTCTTTATATCTTTCATTTTCAGAAAAGTAAAAATCCAAAAATATTTTCTTAATCACATTTTTTGTACGATCGTCAATGTCCCTGATAAATACCAATCAGGAATACAGATCCAAAATCTCATGTCAAATATGTGTTCACTATCACCGTGATCCACTAAGACATTCTTTACGTGTCGACGACGCATTGAGCTATACCACTCACTGCTGAGACAAAACAACATGTGCTGATGATTCTCATTGGTACACCACAATGAGTATGAAGCACTAACAACTTTTATCTCAAACCAATCTAAAGTTTTTTTCTACAAAACAAACTTTTAGACACTTTGAGAAAACCACTTAGAGTCGAGAGTTACAAATTCTGTGTTGATGGTTAGATTGCGTACCGTAGTCTATCACACGCATCAATCCATTCTCAACACCTCTATTTTTCTATTGCAAGAAATAGACGACTCACCATTTAAAACCAAGTGGTGATGATATTTCGAAACTCTATGCCAGTGATCTCTACTACAACACCAGTAGTAGATGTGAGGCATCACAATCATTCTTACCTACAAGTCTTCTAATTCAAGAGTTGGATGACTCAGTGTAATAAACCATACATTGATGATAATTCAAAGATATATAACATGCTCATACCATTCTTGACCCTACATTTTCTTCTAATTATGATGTTCGTGATTCAATGTGATCTTACCTCGTATTGATGAAACATCGAAACTCTGGGTCAATGATCGTTGTTGTTTACCACAATAGCTGTGAGACCCCAACAACTTCACCGGATTCAAAATTGGCACTAGGATGGTACACACCGCAGAGTTTGGATATCATTGAACGTCTCGCCAAGAGCCAAGTCAACTTGTTGACTTGTCAACTGAATTAAGATCTTTGATCAAGGATATGCAGGGGAAAAAATCAAAACGACCACGAGTAGTTCTCCGATACTCAAACAATCACAATGCGTTCCTCCGGGTTCACACAGATACTGCGAGAAGTCTCATCCTGAGCCAAGGCTAGGTCCTTGAGCAACTATGGTGAGAGTTTTATAACTTCGTGACCCACAAGATTTGCGGTCATCGTTCCAGTCAAGAAATGCAAGTGAAAGTGAAGTTCGAGAGTTTCGACACAAACATTTTATCCCTGAAGAGAAGGTGAAGCATAACTCCATGTGACAAGCTGTGTTGAATTCCTCATCAATCATTTTGTTGCTACATTTACACCTTTATGTGATCAAGAAGAAAAGATGATGAATCAGACTCTAGTTCCAGTCAAAGTCAAATAAAAAGCTGGATGTCTTGATTTCAAGACCTATGTTGAAGCTTGTTTACTCATTGCGCGTTCAAAGCTAAATTTGAAGACTGTCTAATCCGAAAATGAAGTTGTCTCTACAACATGCTAAACGCTATTAACATCTACACCCGATATTCTCTTAAGGGGGAGATTGTTAGATTTCTCTGCAGTGTATAGCCGAAGGCCTCAATCCAGATGAAGCCTGAAGACAAATGAAAGCATTAAACCAAGGGGGAGTTTGTTAGGACTAATTTGCTATGGTTTAATCTTTGCATTTCGGAGCTTAAAATAGAAAATATAAGGGCTGTGTGGCGATTTCGGTCTGTACCGAAATCCTTTGGGTTTTCGGTGGTGTTGACCGAAATCGGTTGGGCCAGGCCTTGGTTTTCTGTGGGCTTGTTTATGGGCTTAGGGTTTTAGCTAGGGTTTTCGTAGGGTATTTAAGGCTCCTTGAGCAGTCATTATCAATGTTGGTCGCCTTGAAGTTTGTGCTAACTAGAGAGAGAAAGTTCTTGCATTCAAGCAATCAAGAACCTTATGTACTAGACGTTTGATTAATATAACATGTGCATTGAAGATTGAATCTCCTTGTGTCCTTACTGTTTTGATTGTTAACACGTTTGGGATTCCGCACCAAACGTGTTTGTGATTGATACCTCGTGATCTAGTGAGTGTTTGGGACTTACAGTTCTTGTGAAAAGGAGAAACATGCTCTGATACAGTTGTTAGAACACGAACACGATCAATCACATAAGAACACACGAATTCACACAGAAAATCGATATATTGATCTCACACAAAGATCTTGATAATTGTATATCGGTACATTACAAGAACCCTAGCCACTATTACTTATACTAGGGTTGAGCTACGTATATGATGTATCCCTACAAATCAGAGATAACTCCCAACTATAAACATGATAACTATAGTAACAAGATAATTACAATAATAAACAAGTCACGCTGGTGCTGACGATATGACGCTGATACAAAACATCAGCGTGTGATCCACTTTGACACTCATTAGATTCATGTGTTGATGCTGATCAGCCCAACAGTAATTGGGAAAACCATCGATGATGTTCAAACGATGTTTATTGAAGGAAGGAATATACTTGAAGGCCCTTTAGTAGTAAATGAACTATGCTCTTGGGCGAAGAAAATAAAGAAGAAACTTCTCTTATTTAAGGCCAACTTCGACAACGCCTTCGATTCGGTTAAATGACAACTCCTTAAAGATACTATGGCAAAGTTGGGGTATGGAGAGATATGGAGAATATGGATTATAGGTTGCCAGTGATCCGCTAGAGCATCTGTTTTAGTTAATCGATCACCAACGATGGAATTTAAAATGGAGAAAGGGGTGAGACAAGGGGATCCGCTATCCTCCTTTTTCTTATATTACGACAATGGAAGGACTTAATGTGGTGATGAAAGCGGTGTGTGAAAAAGGTTTTTACTGGTATCAAGATACCCTAAGAGGATTTATCGATTTCCTATCTTTTTTATGCGGACGATGTCCTATTTGTGGGCGAGTGGTGTAAATCAAACATAAAGAACCATGCTAGGATTCTCATGTGCTTCTACATATCGTTCGAGCTTCATGTAAACTTTCAAAAGTCAAAGGTATTCAGCATTGGGGTTGATCCGATAGAAGTGTCCCAATGGGGTGCCCCCTTGGGTATGCTCCAGCCGTATTGCCATTCTCTTACCTAGGGTTTGAGTTGGGGCGAATATGCGCCTTAAAAATAGTGGAAGCCCGTAATTGATAGGTTTCAATCTAATCTTTCACTACGGTAAGCTAAAACTCTTTCTTTTAGGGGAAGAATAACACTAATAAAAGAGGTGTTGGGAAATCTCTCTACGTATTATTTTTCATTATTTGTGGCATCTTTGGGAGTCTTAAACACTCTTGAAATATTAAGGATACAATTTTTAAAAGGTGATAACAAGGAAAAGAAGAAAATTCACTAGGTATCATGGGACATTGAAAGCCTTAAATCGGGGATTAATTGTCAAGTGGTGGTGGAGATTTAGGGTGGAGAGACCTTCTATTTGGAATCGAGTTATTAGGGGCATACATAACATATATCATAAGCCGGCTAATTGCTTATCTATAAAGTCGATTCCGAATGTTTGGAACAATGTAGCATGTATCAAGGATGAACTTGAAAATCTTGGCAATAACATCGATGACATTATTATTAAAAAGGTGGGATCTGGATCAAATACGATGTTTTGGATGGATAAATGGATCAGTGATGTCCATTTGAAAGTTAAATTCCCATTTTTATACAATCTTGAGTCAAGAAAGAAATGTTCGGTTGCTGATCGGATTACTCAGGATGGATTGAAGTGGGAGTGGAGGACATTTCTGGTTTCTCGTGAGCAACTTCAAGAGTTTAACACTCTTTTGTCTGATTGGTTCGGTTCACTGTAACGATATGGTGGACTAGTGGCGATGTACGCTTTCCCCTGACGGCTCTTACTACATGGGTGTCATGAAGAAAAAACATGACTGCTCCCCCTTCTCGTTTTCCAGTCATGATTGGTTCTGGAAGTTCCAATCAAAGTATCTTGTTCTATATGGAGGGCGAATCTCGGGAGATTACCTACGAGTCGAGAATTAACTAAGCGAGGCATTCACATGAAGTCAACACTATGTAGACACGGTTTAAATGGCGAGGACGAAGTAAACCACGTACTAGCCGAATTCCCCTTTGCGATGACAGTCTGTCAAAAGATTTATCGATGGTGTAATATTCTCGATGGTGGAGGAAATAATTGATTTCCCATCAAGATGGGGGAACTGTCCAAAACAGAGGAGACCTTTAACTTGTATCATGTATGGAACATTATGGTGGCTATGGAAAATGAGATGCGATAGAATGTTCAAGACATTGTTCATTTCACCGGCGAAAACAGCAGTCTGCGTGAAATCTTCGGTATTCAATTGAATTAAATTTAGAGGCTCTAAGAGCTCTATGCAATAGGTTGATTGGATTGTTTGACCATTTGTCTTTATAACGTGATTGTCTGCTTCTCTTGTTCCTTTGTATATTTGCCCATCTAGCCTCTTGTTTGATAGGTTTATTAATAATGTTTTTGCCGGTTCAAAAAAAAAAAAAAAAAAAAACTACAAACCCAGCTTTAATAACGTGCACAATACAATCTTGATAATGTCTATTGAGCTTGTTTAATAATGAAAGTATTCCGAAAATTTGAAAATCAAGGTGCTCCAAGTGTACTAGGGCGGTGGATGAATTGTGTTTTTTAAGAGTAGATAAATAATTTATATGAGCAATTGTGCCGTTTATAACGATATCATTGAAATCAAGGCAACCATAATTATTTAAATGTTAATAATACCAATTTGAAATTATTAAAAGAAAACAATAAGTACCAATTGCAGAGTGAACCTAATAAACTAATAGGAAGGTATCCAATATCCATCTGATCAAAAACTTACTTCATCTGACAAAAAAAAAAAAGCAGTAAGATTTTCAAGTCATCATCAATCTCAATGATTTTGTTTTTTTAAAATCAAAATTTGCTAATTAATCTCTCAAAACCCAGTTGTTGGACAAAATGTTACCAAATAATCCGACCCGGAACAAGTGAACGTACTTGAAGCATCATCGTAAGCGTAGCTGTATGCACTCGGGCACGCCTCCTTGAACATCAACGAAAACTTCGTCGGCGCACATGTCGCCGGCGTTGCATGATCCCCGGTACAGCAGAACTCCGCTACTTTGAAGGCATCGCATGCGCTCCTGCAAGCCACCACCGCGCCATTGTTGTCGATAACTCTTAGCTCCGGAGGACACTTGATGTTCAGGTCGTCTTTGCACCCCGCGTAGAAACAGTCGCCGGCGCCGCCGGTTGGCCTTATTCCGATGCCAACGTTGTACCCGTCCACTAGGCTGACGTCGTAGAAGTCCTTGTCGCTGTTGCTGATGCCGCCGCCGATGGTGAATTCCGCTAAGGAAACCGGCGGTGCACCGCCGCCGTTGCACTTAAGAGTACTGCCGCAGTCGCCGGTTTGGCAGTTACCGTTTCCGAATTCATCGAAAGTGCAACCGGTTCGCGCCCAAAACCGGCCGGACCAGCCTGACATTGCAGGGAACTCAACGGAGGCGCCGGGTGGGAGTGAGAATCCACCGTCGCCTAAGGCAGCACCGTCATTGCCGGAGAGCGTCCCCGGCCAAACTGTATAGCCACAGTTGTTTTCTAACCTAAACACGGCTGCTGAAACCTCATCGCCTGCAAATCACGAATCATATCTAGTCACATACCACTACATTCTCGTTTCCATTTAATTTGCACCTCAAATAAATCGATAGATATCATGACATTGACCAAAAATACAAAACAAAAGTGAAATCACTAATCGCGCACATTATTAACGAATCTATGAATCAGATAGCTGCTACTGATGGTAAAAGACCTGATTGTGTTACAAGAACCAGTTTGCAACAACGGAAACTCTTAAATCATTGATTTTGTAAGATATTTTAGATTAAGATTCGACTGTAGCGGTAGAAAAAATGATCAATGATCAAAATGTGTAAAGTAACAGAAATACGAAGTTGAAGCGATTGAAATTTGCTGCTAATAGCTCGCGAAAGTTCAACAGAGAGGAAATTAACTTCAACGATCAAACAAACAGCTGCATTGCATTAAAATCAATGCGAATTAAACAGCAGAAGTTGAAAGAGTGTAATCTACAAATGTCGTTTGATCAGATGTAAATTACCTGAAAGGAAGATAGCGAGAAGAAGAAGAGAGAAGCCGCCTCGGATATTAACCTCCATTGAAGAAGATGAAGATGACGACGATGTTGAAGGCACGCAAAGATTGTGTATATGTGTAGAGAGATAGTGGGAGAGTGGGGGTTTGCAGTTAGGTTCGTCAAATTTTATAGTGTGGCAGCGTTCAGGGGATTCCTTTTTCTCATTTCCATGTAAAAGAGCTTAATAACTAGTTATGTCGTTTTTATATTTTTACAACCGATTATGTATAGTGTCAAAATATAAAGGTCAAAATATAAGGAATTAATGAATAAAAACTGAAAATTCACTCTAAATTGTTAAAATTGTCAAAATATAAGAATTTTAATGAATATTTCGTTTTTATATGTATCCAAAATTATAAGCATTTAACAAAATGTTGGACTTAATTAAATTAAACAAAACAATTAGGGCTTAATCGAATATAATGTCAAAATATAATGACTTTCCTGAATATATCTCAATTCTAAATTACAAAACCAACAAACATTACGGTGTGTTTAATGATGGAGAATAGGCAAACAAATAAACTTAAAACTCTTAAGTTCACATGCAACCTAAGGATCTATGTTTTCTCTAATTGAATCTATAACTAAGAACATCAATGGAAACCCTAAGGCATATTCGAATTTTCTAAAGAAGATTAGAACCACACACCTTTTGTTGATCTCTTGGAAGCAAGCACCACAAATGTCGCGCCTCTAATGGCTGACACCCAAAATACCAGCAAGCAAGAAAACCAGAGAGGGGAGGGAAGAAGCCATTGAATTGGCGCAGAATATGGGGTGCATAGGCTCCGTATTTATAGCCCCAAGATGATAAGTGATAAGGCTTATATACTGCCTTATTTAAATTCAGATATGATAATCCTTTTATCATATAATTCAAATACCTTATCATTTCCATAAATAACCAATATACCCATATATATATATATATATATATATATATATATATATATATATATATATATATATATATATATATATATATATATATATATATATATATATATATATATATATATATATATATATATAACATATTTATCTATTGCTCAACTATTGAACAATTACAATTCAGCCCCTGTACCTCCAATTAATTCTAATTAATTTCTGATTAATCATTAATTAAATATTAGTAATTAATATATTATGCTCATAATATATTAACAAATCAATCTCTCTCTCTCTCTCTCTATAAGTTATCCTGTCCATTGGTGGATTTGAGGACAACCCAAAAGGACTATGCTGTTATCAATTCAAGTACTTGTATCAATTTACAATTATGGCTTAGACACCTAATCCAACAGTCTCCTACTTGGATAAGTCTATAACTGTAACTCCCAATACAACTTCTAAATTGATCAGCAAATTGTAGCTTCCAAAAGCCGCTGCCAAACTCTGACCCAGTCAGTTACGCGCGTCCTAAGATAAGTGATAATATGATCATCCGTTCTACAAGATATCATTCTGACATGGGACATGGATTAGAATCAATCTCAATGTCCAAGACATTGTTTCTCGATTTCTGATTTGTGATGATATAGGACTTCTAATTGAACACATCAATTCAGTCCTGGCTGGGCCCAACACTATAAGTCAACACCAAATCACCGAGGGGCCCAAAGATATCGCTTTTCCCGTTAGGGCAAAAGGAACGAATAAACTTTGAATAATATGCTTGTATCCTTTACTCATCAAATCGTGCACAACAATGCGTTTTATGACATCGAGTTACCGATGCGTTTACGCAATATCAATGTACAATCGACTTGTAAATTACAAATCATATTTCTCCGTTTCAAGATCATAAGATGTTATTGTCTCAGAATTACCCGTGATAGAATCCATGAAGTAATTCTATGAGCGTGGGTTTTGTTGGATTAGGTGTCTAAGCTATGACTTTATATTTATATTTATCTTGTTAATTGAAGCAAAGTCCATTTGGGTTGCCCTCATAGCTGGAGGTTAGGATAGAGTTCAGTAGAGTAAAAGGTTGATTTATTAATTGTTTAATAAATCAATAGAATTAATTAAATGGTTTATTAATATATTTAAGTGTTGATATATTAATTAGAAACTATAATAATTAATTAAGATTTAATCTAGAATTAATTGGATTTAAATAGTGATTAAATTAATTAATTAAAAGTGCACGGACTGGTTTGTAATTATTCAATAGTTGAATTACTGACAAACCAGAAGCCAGGGGCTAGATTTGGCGCCACCTTGGAGGCTTCTTCCAAGGGTGGCGAAAACCCTAATTAGGGTTTAGAAAGTCTGGTCCAAATGGTCAACAGGCTTGCCCATTAAGGAGGCTCCTTAGGGTTTCAGCTGTAACCCTTGGAGGCTATAAAAAGAGGCACCTGGCACTCCATTTTTGCGCCACTTTTAACCAAGAGAACTCTGCTGAACTGTCTTCTCCATTGCTTTGGGTGTGACTTGCATTTGAGGCAGGACACTTGTGCTGCTAGCTTCAAGAACAAGATTCAAAGGTTGGTAATTCTTGTTTTGATCTTTAGAAATTATTTTTGGCCTTTAGGTTTTAGTTTATTATCTTCATAGAAAGAAAACATAGATATTTCTAGGGTTGCATGCGAACCATAGTAATTTTTGTGTTCGTTGTTTGCTAGAAAACCCTTCAGTGGTATCAGAGCTTAGGATGTTTTCTTGTGAATTGATATAAACTGTTTGTTTGTTCAAAGAGTTTTCGAAAATTAACCCTTGGGTGGCTTTAATTTCGTGGCCTAGGCTAGGGTTTCCTAACCCTAGCCGCCACCCCTTTATTCCCCATTGATTTGCTGCCCAGATTAGGATTGTTATTTTTGGTAATTGCTGATTAATTAAATAACTAGAATCATTATCCATATCTTGTAGATTTCGAAATCTAGGGGTTAATATAGGTAATTAATTTGATTAATTTTGTGATGCCTATATTTGATTTAATTAGTTTAATTAATTGTTTAATTAAAAGATCAATTAAATCAGCTTAAAGAAGTAATTAAAATTTCAAAAAAATAGATAATTATTTGCGAAAATTATGAGATAATTAATTCTAAAATATTTTAATAAGATTAAAATATATCTTATATATTTATGATTAAAAGTTAATTATTTATATATAAGAAAATTGGTTAGTCTTACCGCAAGTAGGCCTCATTCACAAAACTGTCCTATAAAGAGGGTATAAGGCGACTGCCTATAAAATGGCAGTCTAATGGGTATCTACTCTTACCCACTGCTCTCCTGGTCAGTCGAGTGTCGTTAGCCGAACGGGTTTGATAGAACCGCTAAGCCTCTTAAAAGTATAATGCTATAATTGAAAGTACTAGAACCTTAAACAAAACCCAATCTAGTTACTTTAGGTTAAAAATGTGAATTGGTGCTAATCCATGGAATTGCACATTGCACTTTGTGGAACGTTGGTGGAGCGTGTGTGGTTTACCGGCACGCCAACAGGGGTCCGCAAAGAGTTTCAATGGGTTTCTCGATTTTGTCATTATTAACGGAGCATGTGTAGTTAACCGGCACGTTAATTAGAGATGACAATCGACTTCGAGAGTACCAAGCTAATTTGCATGGTTATTCACACCCGGTTTGTGATCCTCGGCATCCCAGTCACAAACAGTGGGGCACATCCGAGACTAAACATGCCATTGAACAGTTCAATGTGTCTCAACAGATCTAGGAATTTCATAAGATGAAATTGATAAGTGTATTATCTACCTTAATGACCATTATGTTGTGATTACGGCATCCCTCTTCACACCATAGTTGGGGTATTTTGGGTCCTAGCCTTAATAAATAATATATTGGATAATTATTTAAAAGGATTAATTAAACTAATAAAATTCTGCTTATTGTAGATGTCTGAATCAAGTATCTATTCTCCTCCCTCTCCTCCTTCACCCATTTCTAATAGCATCAGAAAGCACCTGCTAAATATGGAAAGGCTGACTGGCCTTAATGGTATGGCTTCGTAAATAGAGAATAGTTCTCTGTTTTGCTAGCAAGCCATATCTGACTGAGTGTCCGCTCCCCAGAGCATGACGTCACACAGTAGCTTGTGATGAGCATAACTCCTTGATTGTTAAGTCAAGGAAAGTTCGTTACCTAATACTATTGATCATTGACCCCGATTTCCGTAGGAATTTAGAATTCCTGGGGTCAGATAAGTTAACACAACTAGTTGTGGAAAGGTTCCATGAACAGGTTGAGAAAGGACGAGCTAAGATCTTCAAAGAGTTTGAAGTGTGCAGGAAGTAGCACCAGTTCACATGTTCTCAAGACTGAGAGACATATAGGTGAACTGTATAAATTTGTTCCCCTTTTGATCGGGAGTTAAAGCATTAGCTCGACTCGCTGATCCGTACATCCTGATGTACAGGAAGGGAAACCAGATAAGACAATCATGGATATGCATTCAATGTTGACTCTGTATGAGTCGTTCATAGAGAAGCATAGTTCTATTGATTCAGCTGCTTCGGGATTGAGTCCAGTAATAGGACACATCAAGAAATGATCCAGATCGTCTAGACCGGTTCCTCGATGGTTCAAACAGGGAATCCACAGGGTGGGACACAGTCACGGAAATATTGAAAAATGCTCCGAAGCCGAACAGTTTGGCAACTCTGGAATATCTTAAAACTCAGAACACTTGATCCTTAGTTCCTTGATACAGGATGTGTTTCTCACATTTTCTCTGTATGCATGGACTCTGTAGGATGTGGGATGTTGTTGCATAGGAGCATATTCAGATTGGATCTGAAGCTCATACAGTTTTAGAGTTTAGTTAGATGTTGAAATCATGTTATTAGCTTATCAGATGCGTATGACATTGTCTATCATATAATACATTGTTCAAGGATTTTGTTTTAATAAAATTGTCAATTTTCTTTTAACACATGTTGTTTGAAATATCCTTGAAATGTTGTATGATTGTGTTGAATGCATGATTAGTAATAACTTGAATATTAATACATCCAAAGTGTTTGGATTTTAGGAATTGTGTCCCTTATGATTGTTAAGATGAATATTATAAGAATCAATTCAACCAAAGGTCCAGTTGGACAGGACTTTGGAATCATTTGACTTAGAGTCACGTGATGAATTGAGTTCTTAATGTGTTAAGAAATGAATCAACCAAAGATCCAGTTGGACAGGACTTTGGAATCATTTGACTTAGAGTCAGACGATGATTAAGTTCTTTATAAAGCACATGTGGCAAGAAATGAATCACCCAAAGATCCAAAGGATAGGATTTTGGAATTTGTTGACTTAGAGTCAACTGAAGATTGCAAGTCTTGAACAGAATTAACAAAGTCATAAGTTTACATAGAGATGTAAAAAAGATTGAGATTAGAAGCAACGAACACATCAGTTGCTGTGTGTTGCTCGAATCCTCAAATAAAACACAATAGTTTGTACTTCGTGATATTTGTCATTCAGAATGACGAATATGGCTATGCTTATCAGAATAAGCGATTGAATTGAAACCTTGAACAATTCAAGGACTTCAAAGGAAGTACGAGATCCACAGAACCTGAGTGACAACATAAACTGGGAAAATGTTTCACAGTTTATTCCCTTCCAAGAACATTAATAGTTATAATGTGTCTTAGGGAAGATGACGGAGCATTGGTCGAAACAGTTCGATCCTCGATGTATGAGATACATTGCCAATTAGTTTCCCGTAAATTAAACACTAAACCAGTCAGACCGTATAGACCATATTCCAACCACATCCTTCGACTGAGTAAGTTTTGCAGACATTGTCTGAAATGTAAAGCTGGGATTGTCCCACTTGTACATTAAAGGTCCAGGGTCTTGTAGTGTTTGTCCGAACCTCATGACTGGCCTGAACCTAATCAGAAATGTCATTTCACTAGCTATCCCGCTGTACCTGGAAAAGAAAGAGCTCTTTTAGAAAGAACTCGTATTCTAAGGAGACAGTGGGAGTTTGGGACAGTCCTGAATGAGTTCAGGATTAGCCAAGTGAAATAACCTTTAGTCATCACTAGGCTTAGAGCAGAAATCAGATTTTTGTTTTAAAATTCTGACATTATATTCTCTTGACCAGTAGTACTGATCACCATCATAAGTAGTTATGATCAGGGTGACATACCGATTAGTGGTAAGACACTATAGTTGGTACGGATTTTCAATCTGACTACTTGGAAGCATTGGTGAGCCCGGTTGCTGCCAATTAAGAGAACTTTAAGACGAGATACAGTCCATGTGACAGTTTGATTGATTCTACAACTGGTCTTAAAACCAGTGGGAGTAATCATCAAAAGAAACCAACATGGACAGAAACGTACCTTCAGAACATCTGGTTGGGTGAGACGATACTCAGAGTCAAGAAATTGACTCCGAGAGAAGCGCTCTTAATAGAAGATGAAATCTGAAAGGATACTGCATATTGTAAGTCGTTAGTGGAGCGCGTGTGGATCACCGGCACACTAATAGGGACTCACAAAGAATATGCCAGTATAAAGGTACATGGGCCCGGGATTTCCCTGCGGGCATCTCGCAAGAAAGGATATTCAGATTCTCAAAATATGCCAAAGGATTGGATTTTGAAAAGGGACTGAAAGATATCTATTAAGATGTCAAAAAGGTTTGGATTCTCAAAATGTGCCATAAGCTCTGGATTTTGTGAATAGTCCATAACCGTGTCAAAGCCAGTAGGAGTGTTGTTGTTACATAATGTTTCTAGGAAACGTCTCTTTTCATTACAAAGTGTAATGACTTGGTGTTAAGAGACGGATCGCTATGAAAGACTTAATAAAGATACGGCATGCTCAGGAGGATACAAACGTCTATGAGATAGATCGAAACCCTGCCAAGATGATCTTGATGAGACTCAAGATGCATAGCTCAGGAAAGGAGTTTCCTATCATTGCAAAGTGTGATGATTTGGCATAAGAGGTATAAAAGGTGCAACGTGTTCACATAATCCATTGACATATATCAGATAGATGTTGTCATCAGTATAGACCTGGCCATAATAAGCATGATCTTGATAAGATTCAAGATGCATGAGAAGAAGTCTCTGAAAGGATATAGTTATTAAAAGTCGTGACACAAAGGATTCTAAGTAATCCTAAGATTCCAAAAGATTTTGGAATAGGACTGGATCAAATCCAACAAGTTCCTTGGATCGATTAGAAGTGTCATGAACATGTCTTGACGACTTAATGCTTAGAGTATAGTGAGTCAGATTCAGGATATGACCTGGCTGGGAATACTTAATGGATTTTGTACATACGTGAGAAATCATTGGGAAATGATTAGGGTGAATGTTGATAACAATTTGAAAAGAGTTTTCAAATAAGGACTTAATGGTTAAAGAATTTCGTTGGCATTCCGATAGAGCGCGTGTGGCTCACCGGCACATCGTAACACCTCGAAATAGTCTTAGGGTGCAGTCATGTGGACTAAAGATCCCGAGAACCATGGAAAGTCACAGTACATAGAATGGAGTTGTTAGTGAGAATGACAGGATGACCAAAATTGAAATATCATCGGAAGGATATCCGATCGGATAAAGTGTATAATGTATAACATTTGAATACATAGAAAGAGTGAAAGGTCAAGTAGACATAGATACATAACACGAATTAAATAGTTTAAAAGGAATCTAGAAACCGATAATAGTTTTATGTAAAATCCGACTTGGTGATTACCTCGTGGAGACTTGGTAATTAGGCAAGAGTAGCCACCGGTCAGATTTTATGTTTCAATTTTGCATGTTTCACTTCCCGAATAATTTGATTATTCAAAAGGTCCACAGTCGCTCATACTTTTCGGGAGTAAGTATGAACGAAGACTGTCATGAATTGGTTTGTAGATTGTCTAAGGAGTTAGACATTGCAGTAAGACTGCTACAATGTTCATGAGTACTTAGAAATAGAGATTTTGAGTATTGGATAAACCCGCGCTCAACATATTGCTTCATGGATTACATCATGAGCAATGTTGAGACGATAATATCGTATGATCTTGAAGCAGAGACATATGAGTTGAAATTTACGAGTCGGTTGTGCATTGATAATGCGAAAACACATCGGTAACTCGATGTTACAAACGCATTGTTGTGTACGATTTGATAAGTAAAAGACACAACCATATGAGTCAAAACTTATTCGTTCCTTGACCCTGATGGGAAACAGATATCTGTAGGCCTCTCGATGATTTTGAAGTTGACTTAAGTGCTGGCCAGCCTGGACTAAATTGATGTGTTCAATTAGAAGTCCGAAAGTCATAAGCAGAATCGGAAATCGGGAAACAGAGTATCGGACAGAGATTGATCTCAATCCATGTCTCGTGTCTGAAAATATCTTGTTGGACGAAGGATCATATGATCACTTATCTATGGACAAGAACTGACTGGGTTAGAGTTCGGCAGCAGTTTCTAGGAAGCTGCAGGTTGTTTATTAATCAGAAGATAAATTAAAGTCATAGACTTATCCAAGTGGGAGACTGTTGGATTAGGTGTCTAAGCCATGACTTTATATTTATATTTATCTTGTTAATTGAAGCAAAGTCCATTTGGGTTGCCCTCATAGCTGGAGGTTAGGATAGAGTTCAGTAGAGTAAAAGGTTGATTTATTAATTGTTTAATAAATCAATAGAATTAATTAAATGGTTTATTAATATATTTAAGTGTTGATATATTAATTAGAAACTATAATAATTAATTAAGATTTAATCTAGAATTAATTGGATTTAAATCAGTGATTAAATTAATTAATTAAAAGTGCAGGGACTGGTTTGTAATTATTCAATAGTTGAATTACTGACAAACCAGAAGCCAGGGGCTAGATTTGGCGCCACCTTGGAGGCTTCTTCCAAGGGTGGCGAAAACCATAATTAGGGTTTAGAAAGTCTGGTTCAAATGGTCAACAGGCTTGCCCATTAAGGAGGCTCCTTAGGGTTTCAGCTGTAACCCTTGGAGACTATAAAAAGAGGCACCTGGCACTCCATTTTTGCGCCACTTTTAACCAAGAGAACTCTGCTGAACTGTCTTCTCCATTGCTTTGGGTGTGACTTGCATTTGAGGCAGGACACTTGTGCTGCTAGCTTCAAGAACAAGATTCAAAGGTTGGTAATTCTTGTTTTGATCTTTAGAAATTATTTTTGGCATTTCGGTTTTAGTTTATTATCTTCATAGAAAGAAAACATAGATCTTTCTAGGGTTGCATGTGAACCATAGTAATTTTTGTGTTCGTTGTTTGCTAGAAAACCCTTCAGGTTTGTCCAATACTCAAATCCCCATTTCTAAGTACTCATGAACATTGTAGCAATACTATTGCTATGTCTAACTCTTTGGATAATCTACAATTCAATTCATGATAGTCTTGATTCACTACTTACTTCCAATAATATGAACGATTATGGACCTTTGAATAATCACATTATTCAGGAAGTAAAACATGCAAAATGAAACACTAAGTTGGAATGATTTGACAGGTAGCCACTCTTGCTTATTACCAAGTCTCCACGATGTAATCACCAAATCAGGTCTAATGAAACACAATGTTGGAATGATCTGACAGGTGGCCACTTCTGCTTATTACCAACTCTCCACGAGGTAATCACCAAATCAGATATGTTCGAATATTGTTGTGTGTTTCTTGGTTTCTTTTAATTCTACAAATAAGATTTTATATGTCTACATACCCAAAATGACCTTCACTCTTTCCATGTATCCAAAATGTCCTACACTTGTCTACGATACACATCATGCAGATAATCCAATTCGGCACTCTTCCGATGATATCTCAATATGTCATGACTTTTAGAAAACCCGTTTTATGGAGTCATGCATCTTGAATCCTATTAAGATCATACTCATACTGCCAGGGTCTATACTGGCTATTTCATCTATCTAATAGGTGTTTGTAACCACGTGAGTACATCGTATCTCATTTAGATCTTTCATAGCGAATCATCTTTTAATGCCAAGTCATTACACTTTGTAATGAGAAGAGATGTTTCCTAGAAATAATATGTCACCGACATATATTGATAGGAAGATCACAATGATACTCCCACTAGCTCTGACTTGATTATATGACTCTTTTAGATTATCACAAAATCCAAACCTTTTCGCATAGTTTGAGAATCCTAATCCAAACCTTTTGACATGATTATAGAACTCTTTCTGACTATTCACAAAATCCAAACTTTTAGGGCTATGTGCTTTTTTGTTTGGATATATTGGCATGGTCTAAACCCTTTTGGTTGTGTCTTACATGCAACCCTTGTGTTTTTTCATTTAAGGAAAGCCGTTCATATCATCCAATCTTTCTAAGACTCATGAAGTGCAGGAATAGCAAACGATATCTATCTATGTTTCCTTCTTTTGATGATTCAATTAATCCTACTAGTTCTTTAGGCCAAGTGTAAAATCAGTCAAATGATCACATAGACCGAGTCTTGCCCTAAGGTTCTATTATCTGGTAGCAACTGGGCTAATCAGTGCTTCCAACTAGTAGGACTGCTTATCCGTACCAACTTAGTGTTTTACCACTAATCGGTATGTCACCCAGATAATAACACCTTACAATGGTAACCAGTACTACTGGTCTGCGAAGAGAAGAGTATGCCAGGTTTAACAGGAATCCGATCCCTGGTCAAATCTTAGTGATGACTAGAGGTTCTTTCACTTGGCTAATCCTTGAACTCTTTCAGGAACACTCTTACTCCCACTAGTTTCCTTAGAATGTGAGTTCTTTCTAAAAGGACTCTTCTTTCATAGGTACATGTGGGATGGCCAATGAAACGATACTACTGATCAGGTTCAGGCTAGTTATGAGGTTCAGACGAACGCTCCATGACCCCGGACCCTCTTTGTGTATAAGTAGGGGGAACCCTGCTTTACACTTCAGCCGGTGTCTATGCAACCTACTTAGTCTGAGATGTGGTCTGCATATGCTTTTATGGTCTAACTGGTTGAACATCCAATTTATCGAAAACTAATTGGAAGTGTACCTAATACATCGAGGATCAAACTATCTCGACCAATGCTCGATCTTTTCCTTAAGACACATTATAACCATTTAATGTTCTTTGAAAGAGGAAAAGCTGTGAAACTTTTTCTCAGTTTATTTTTTCACTCGGATTTTGTTGATCTTATACTTCCTTTGAAGTCTTTGAACAATTCAAGGTGAGGAATTTGAGTTTTGTGCACGTGATCATAACATGGTATATTTCCTAGTTATATCATTATGTTATGACATACAAAAAGGAGATATGTTATTTTTTCTAAAGACAGTATAGAGTTTCATGGCATTGTCGAATGTCTAGATGTAATATCTCCATTTTGGGAATTTAAATAAGGTTAAAGAGAATATTTTAATTTTGAGAGACTATTGCTGCCAAGTTTGATGAACTTAGGAATAACTTGTAAATTACTTGATAAACCATGCTTTAACGACTAATTTTTTATGAATTGATACTTAAATGTGTGAGATGGATTCCTAAGTTAGAAATATTAATAGATGACATTTTGGGAAATTTTGAGATGTAGGGACTAAATTGCCAAACTCTAGAAACTTTAGTGTTACTTGGTTGAACTAATTTTTGGATTATATTGTTGAAAAATTAACATTTAAAGGTTAATGTCAAATTTTTTAAGTTAGAAGTCTTAAGGAATGTCATTTTGGGAAATTTGAAAAATAAGGGACCAAACTTGTCAATTTTGGAAAACATAGGTTTCACATTGATACTACTAAGTTTGAATCTAAAATGTTAATATATTTATGATTGTGGTTAAGGTAACAATATTAATACTAGATAAGTTGTTACTTGTTAGTGTCATTTTCAAGGTTCAATGATGAAAATAAAGGTATTTAGAAACTTTGATTAGGATGAATTGAAGATCTAGTGAAGTTTCTAAGCTTAATATTCAATGGGAGCTCTAGATGTAATCATTTCTTCCATATTTAACCATCTAATCTATTAGATGTTAGAACCCTTTTCCAAAATCTGACGTAGATGATACAACTCGATTTTAGATGGTGTTTTGTGTTAGATTCTACGTCTCTGACACCAATCTAATGAGAAATGTTCACCTCCTTAGCTATCATGAAGTTATGCAGATTTAATTATGGATTTTAAATCCTAACTTCATGATTTAATTTTATGGATGTATTAGAATTCTAATTATATATATATATATATATATATATATATATATATATATATATATATATATATATATATATATATATATATATATATATATATATATATATATATATATATATATATATATATATATATATATATATATATATATATATATATATATATATATATATATATATATATATATATATATAGAGGGAGGATCAATCGAGGCAAACGAAAAGGTTGAGATCGCGAGGCCAATTCTGGACCAATCAAATTATAAGGGCATATTAGTAATTATGTATTTCAATTAAATTATATCAAAATTATAATTTCCTAAAATCTAGGATTCTGATTCATAAAATCTAGGATTCTGATTATTAGTTACCAAAAAAACTAATAAATTAATTTTTATTTTTTAATAATATCAGATTATATAACGTCAATTTTTTTACTTATTTTTTATTTTTTTATTTTATTAATAAATCGTAATTATTATTTTTTGGTCAAAATATATTTTTCATTGTATAATTTGATTTATACGATTTCAATCATTAATGATTATAAAAAACAATGTAGTTTTATATTTATATTGAATTAGTTTTTAATATATTTGTAGACGTGAAAAACTTCGAATACAATTGTAATCATCTATGAATATAGTTGTAAATATAAAATGAACAGAACACAGTGTAAAGATACAGAATGCAATATATTTGTAGAATAAAATACATTTTTAATCGTAAATGATTACAACACAATGTAGAGAAAAAAACACAATGCAGTTTTAATCATAAATGATTATATCACAATATATTATATGTTTCTTATTTATTGGTGCGCTGAATCTTTTAACTTGAAATGGACAACTTTGACACAAGAACTCGTGCTCCTTTTTTCTGTTGAAATCTGCATGATTACATCATCAATACCAAACAAAAGTCAGCAATTAATATGGAAAATTAGAAATGATGTTTTTTGAAAACAATGAAGTGACGCGTGTTAATCATCATGATTACAATTCATTAGCCTCATTCCCGTTCCATCGATTATTACAATTCATTATCCCCATTGTATTCATCAATGATTATAGTTAGTTCTACTATAATCATCGATGATTACAGTTCATTATCCCCAATATATTCATTATCCTGACCGTAATCATCGATGAATTTACCACCTAAAATAGTATCTTTTTATATTATTATTTCTTATTATCAATAAATGAATCCTATAAAGACATAAATGAATACATAGTATTTTTTTAATGTTAATTTTAGGTGTATTTCATGGTTTTATGCATCATTTGCTAACTATTGTTCCCTTAAGTTGATATGATCGTATGGTTTTTCATTTTAGCTAGGAACTTAGTGTTATCGTTCCAAAGAAAAAACTAGCTATTGCAATTAATAGTTGCTAACTATTGTTCCCTTAATTTCTAAAACATAACTAGGTTGAAAATGTCGATTCAATTGAATATGGTATCGATGGAAATTTTGATCAGAAAGAATAAGACCTAAAACCAATAGTATAATAGGGTCATATACATGCATTCAATCAGTTTAAATTTGTGATATCAAAATACAGTTCTATTTATTATCATTGATGATTATAACAAGCATATGCAGTTGAAATCAAGACTAATATGAAAAAACCGGAATGTCCTCATGCCATTCATCTTTTCAAAACTTATTTTGCTTCAAATTTATGCCAAAAAGTATATTTATTTATAATTCAAGAAATTGGGTTAAGAACCAGATGAGGCAGCAAAAATGATCATATACACATAATACAAAAGTCAAAATTAAAAGCTTCAAACTATTAATATAACTCTAATAGGGTCAGTGATTAAACGATTTAATCACAAATGATTAAACGATCTAATCACAAATGATTAAATGTATTTTCGATTTGTATTTTAGGCTGTTATAAAAGAATAAAAATAAAATTACAATGGTCAAAAAATTAACAAATGAAAAATGAAAGTGGGATAGCTCTAACTTGCCATTGTCTTCAACTTCTGTCTTCAACTTCTTTAAGCACAACCTTCATTTGCTTAGGATAGTTTGTGACAAGTAAGTAGAATATTTACAAATATGCATAAGTGGAAGTAGATCTACGAATAAGAGAGTTCAAAATTTTCAAATATAATAAATGACAAAATTTAAAATCAAGGAGTGACGGTAAGACATGCCGTCAATCCACCCACTGCCAAGGGCAAGGCAAATTTACAGTTGCCTCTTGTTTTTCATCTATATGTTTATAAATCAAATATGATGGTTGATTCAAAGCATAGAAAAATTCAAAATAGTGACGGTAAGAGATGCCGTCAAATTCAAAACCTTCGAATAAAAACAATCCGGCGTTTATTCAGATCATAGACAAACTCGATTTTACAAAATCAAATGCTTAGAGTGTGGCTGCGGATATATGAAAACGCAATCGAGAAAAACCCAAAGTCGGAAAACATAAATAGGAAATACCTAATTTGGGAAAAGTCGTAGAGATGGTATGAGCGACGCTTTGTTATGGAGGCGTGAAATGCAGGTCCTGTAATCCCCTGGTTATAGCAAGAGAGAGGGGAGATAAAGAGATAAATGAGGAGAAATTTTAGGAATGGATAAAATTAGAATAATATTAAATTATTTTAATACCCTTATGTGACAATTAATTTTAATTAAATCATTTTAAATGTTTTAATAATTACAAAATACTAATTTAATTATAACCATAGATCTAAGATAATAAATGGTCTAGATTTGGCCTCAAGTTCTCAACCTTTTTTTTGGCCTCAATTGATCCTTATTCTATATATATATATATATATATATATATATATATATATATATATATATATATATATATATATATATATATATATATATATATTGAGTTTTTAAATGTATTTTAGATGGTTCCAAATCCAATTCATGATGTTGAACTTAATAATTAGATTAAATGAGTTTTCGACACTATAATGGAGATTTAAGTTCAGTATTGACAAAACACCCATGGATCTATATTTTAGAAATTAATCATATCATATTGTTAAGGCTGTAATATGTTTAATACTTTTTCTTAACATCACTAATGCAAATTATGAGTGAAAAACCAAATCAATTCTATGTTTTAAAGCATAACAATAAAGCTTTTGAAAAGATCAATTTGATCCATGATTTGATCATGTTAATGATGTTTTTATGATGTTAACTGATGTGTAAAACTTATAATTGAATACTATTTAAGCATATTAGTTCATTATAAGTGACTTGAAAGTGGTTATCAGTGAATTGTGCATGTTTTGAAAGCTTAAAAGTGCAAAAATCATGAAATTATGCAGGTTGTTGGATAACTATTTAAGCATATTAGTTCATTATAAGTGACTGATGGTCCACCGGACTGAGTGGATTCTTAGGCATGAATCCACTTGACTCAGTACTTGTCTATAAAAGAGCTTAAACATGATTTTGGAGTAGACTGTGCATTTTGATAGATTGAACAACAGAAATTGAGCAATTCAGAATGAAAGTAAACAAATGGCGGTATAATGCACATAAGGAAGGTAAGTCGGTTACTTGACAAGAGAGAGAGAGAGAAGGCGCTTTTCAGCGGCAATAATGTGATCGGTGGAGCTTGGTATCCAACGAAGAACAGAAGGCCATAGCGACTTCTTTGTCCTTGATGTCGCCGTCGATGAGTTGATTTCCTCCGTCATAGTCTTCACCGCGAAACTTGAAATTGTGTATGGTGTTGTTTTCATGAAACTTCGTTGACAATAATCTTTATAAGATTTTTTAAGGGTATTGGTAAATAAACCCTCCATGATGTGATATGTGTGTGTGGAAGTCAACCCACACAACATACATACTCACACACATGGAGGGGGTTTATTTAATATCATCCTTTTTTAAAGGGGGATTCTAATGACCTATATGACATGAACAAAATTTCTTTATGCACGGATTTATGATTGATTTGATATATTGACAACTAGTTAAGTTAAAATTTTATTTTTTTATTTTTTTAATTCATACCATTATTGTTATAACCTATTGATTTAATATTTCTTTTATAACTTTTGATGTATAATATGTTATATATTTCAAATAAACTATTCGTAGTTTAATACCAATTTATTGTTAACTTATATTAACACGAAATAGTTTTATATGACACATATATTCAACATGAAACATGTTTACAATCTAGTTTCGTTTAGGGATATTAATTAAAATAACTCTAATTTGATGTATTTTTTAAGAAAATAGTCATGTTTTTTTCTTTTATGAAACATAATCAAGTTGTTCGAAATGGAGAATTTCGTATCTCGTAAAATTTTCGTCGTTAACCTCTCACGAATTCCTTCAATGAGAATTTAGATTTAAGGGCCTATTACTTTTCACTCAAAATGCATATATGCAAAAAATGATCTAGATGCATATCTGCACGTATGCAAACAGATTGTATAATGACATAAATCGTTGAAGGGTTAAGATGTCACAACAACATTGTCATTAGAACATTTTTTTCCGAGGACCTCTCTATTCACAATGACGGAAAAGCGAATAATGTTGTGTATAATTTTATTGAGATACCAATTAGACTTTTATCTACTCAGTTAAAATTTATATTTATTTATATTTACATATTTAAATATTTAAATCAATGCGTTAAAATAAAAAATATATCTCAAAACTTAAAATGTTCAATTCAAAAGTCGTAGAAAATTAAAAAGGCCTAAAAGGAAATTTCATAAGTATAGAAATGATGTCGATCGTAGTAACTACTTTCATCGTTGTCTTTATTCTCACCGTATTCAATTACGTTGTTTGTATAAATATTATCCAACTTAATAAACATATATAAAAAGTTGTATATTAAACGATAATCTAATCAAGGTTGAAAATATAAATTCAAAAAAACTAAAAGATATTGTTAAAATTATATATATATATATATATATATATATATATATATATATATATATATATATATATATATATATATATATATATATATATATATATATATATATATATATATATATATATATATATATAGATGTAAGTTCATATGTGAAGGCTAAATATTGTGTGAGTGTATGAGTGATTCTGGACCAATCATTTGTAAAGAATAATATAGGAAATTAATATAATAATTAATTATATGTTTTTTAATTTTATCTTTTATTTAGGTAATTTAACCAATTATTCCTAAATTATCCTTTCTTTATTAAACGCTCAGTGGAATACCATCTCCACCAATTTTCGCCTCTTTCAACCCTAATCCCCTAATCTGATGATTCTACCTTCTCCGACCTACATTGCGCCGTCACCACCATCGCAATGTATATGATTATTGAAGAATGGAACACGATATGTTATGATTCTTTCAGAATATAGTCTTTGACGATTCCTTCGGAATATAGTCTTTGACGATTCCTTCGGTATACATTCTTTGAAGATTTTTCATAATACATTATGTTATGATTCTTTTAGAATACATTCTCTTTCAAAATACATTATATTATTTGTCAGTTATTCTGATAGAATGTTTTAATCTTTTGATTTATTTGTCTACTTTTTAAGAATGGTTATCCATATGTCTTAATGTATTTGTCCATTTTTTACGAATGATTATTCAATAATGTTTCATGTATTTGTCCATTATATATAGTCTGAATTCTTTTAGAATTAAGTCTAACTTTTAGAATGTTGCTATTCTTTTAGAATCTATTTATCATTATCTCATTCTTGAAAAGTGTATAAATAATATTCTTCCAGAATATTAATTTTACAAATCTAATGAACGTGGTAAATATGTATTAAATCAAAATACCACAAAATTACAAGATCAATAAGAATCTATACGAATGGAAACTAAAATCTTGCAAAATAACTAACTAAATTATATCCCAAAATATATGCACATTCCAAAATTAGCTATTGGGAAAATTTACTAATTTACCCTTACTGATTTTTTTTAAATTAAAAATAATTATTTTTTTCAATTAATTACGATCATGCCATCATCATCTTAATCATTCATTCTTTTCATCTAATGGCTGATATTATCTCACACGATCACACAATATTTGTGTTCCACATTTGATACTAACTCTATATATATATATATATATAATGGAAAAAGGGAATATATGGCTGTTAGATACCTAATATTATGTACAGAACTCTAAAAAGCTAGGTTCTTTCAAAGCAAAAACAAATCCGGTCTATTGATCTTCCGGTTTTCCTTCCATATTATCACAATTTCCTGAACATAATTTGTAACCTTATATTAGGTTCCGCTACGCAACTTCAATTGCTTCCTTTCCGTATGATCGTAATCAATTTATTCCAGATTTCCATGGTCACTTAATTGCTCAAGGTTTATATTAGTTCACTTTATCACTTCAATTGATTGCTTTTCATCACATTTATTTACTAATTGTTTTAAATTGCCTAATGTTTCCACATTGGCGTCAAAAGATGAAAATAACCAGAGAGATTTATTCGTCTATGAAAAATCGGTGATTTTTGAAAGTCGAATGCAAAATATTCATCGATATCCCTCACAATTAATGCACTACGATATCATCCAGGAATTATATTGGTGTATTAACTTTTTTGACATCGATCAAAGCTAAGAATTAATTTTCCATAATGGTTTATTTACACACAATTGAATCACATTGCTTTTATTTATGATGAACCAACTGAATCAAATTGCTACGCATTTGGCGGACCAATTGTGGATGCGAACCAAATCATTTTTGACGTGATTTAAGAAAATGGCAGCGATGAGAACACAATTAATATTAACATATAATTTGGGGAAGAAACAGAATGGAGAAATAAGTTTGCAAGAATTGAGAAAGGAAGAATGACAATAGCGAGCGAAAACTTATATTTTTAAGGGGGAAAGAATATTGGTCTTAGATTGCAGCAATAAGGGGAAGATAATTTGATGGTTTTTTCCAGAAACGACGTTGTATTAAAGGGTTCTATACCCGATCATAGATACCTAACAGCCATATATTCCCTATCCCATATATATATATATATATATATATATATATATATATATATATATATATATATATATATATATATATATATATATATATATATATATATATATAGAGTTAGTATTAAATGAAATTGTTAAATATAGTGTGATTGTAGGACTGAACGTGGACCATTAGATCAACAAAATCAATGGCTGTAAAAAATGGCATTCTTGTAATTAAAATCAAATAATTCGCGTGTTTTTAAATGAAAAATACCCGGTTAAGGGTAAAACAGTAAAAAACCCCCAAAACCCATAAGATCGGAATGTACGATTCGCATGCTATAATCACGGAGACGATATGATCGGATTCAATTAACCGTCTCCCTGCCATCGTCGATTTACGTTGAATTCCAGTTGATAAGAATGCAGGTCTGGAATACTTGATTTCGTGCTCGTTGAATCGCAACGTACAACTATTCTCCGATGTTGATTATTGAAATACTCTGTTAACCAAACATTCTCAAAGAATGAAGACTACAAATCCAATATTCTCTGAGAATATGTTCAAGTTTAGTTATTGAAAATACTCTGTTACCCAAGCATTCTCAGAGAATGAATAAGAACCCATTATTGATAACGAGAATGTTGCAGAATAAAGAATAGATTATTGAGAACTTAATGTCATTCTCTGAGAATGAGAATGTTACAAAAGAAAGAACTCATTCTCTGAGAATGAGAATGTTGCAGAATAAAAAACCCCCTGCAAATACCTCACTCATCTCGTCCGCAGTAAATTTTCAATTCACGCAAACAGAAAAACTGAGAAATTCAGTAGCAAAAAAACTTTGGCAAAGAATCATCCGTTAATTTTCGCAAACCTAGATATTTGATAAAACTAGGAACAATTGCAAATGAGACCAAAATAAAATCAATCGCACCCAAAATAAAATCAATCGCACCACTTCCTTTTGAAACATTGATTTTGCCGTTGGGTTCAAGAAAAATAAACAAGGTAGAAATGGATGAGGGAAGCAAACGTTGAGAAATCAAACTCAAATATGGAAGAGTGGGACGGCGGTATGCAGAATCGGTGGTATTAGCCTTCTGAAAACCAAATTCATGATTTGGTAAATTAGGATTCGCAGACGGGGGGAGACTTCAGCGGCAAGCAAACATTTGGGTGCGTCAAGGAGAAATTAGGCGGATTTTGACAGTGGATCTAATATTAAAATTGTTTGTAGACGACTCGCCAACTCGGATGGATGATTTGAATTCTTCGGTATGTCTTCGATGAGATTCGCCGGCGCCGACGGATTCGCCGGTGCCGACGGCGACAGCGGCCGAGGGCGATGACAGAGTGCATGTGGTGGTCAACGGCGTGTTGTGGTCGATGATGGTAGACGACGTGTGCACGAGTTTGATAAAGTTCCCGTATAAGAAGGGAAGAAGAGAAGAGAGAGATAAATTACCATCATACCCTTTAGAAATGATTGGACCAGATTTAGTCCCACGATCACACAATACTTAGGAAATGTATTTGAACATATATATATATATATATATATATATATATATATATATATATATATATATATATATATATATATATATATATATATATATATATATATATATATATATATATATATATAGAGAGAGAGAGAGAGAGAGAGAGGTAGAATATAATGAGAATGCTCAAAAGGTTGAGAATATAAGAATGAATCTTAGCCATTTATTTTTTAATATCAATGGTTTAATTAAATGTGGATTTATTTTATTTAATAAATATAAAAATGGGTAATAACCTTTCCTTAATAACCCGTAAGGGTGTATTCGACATTTCATGCTTCCCATGATTCCTTCGATTTAGCTTCTTACGTTTTCTGTTCCGAACTCCAAGCAAAATCAGAAATACGATTCTATGTCAAGATTATCATCCATATCTCTGAGATTTTCTTTTCGCATATTCAAGGATTCGTGAGTATCATCATTTCCATAGTATAAACCCTAATTTGATCATAATCATAAGTATATAAGATACACAGTCTCAAATGGAGTCCGATAAAGCAAGAACACCTCCGAAAATCAACCCTTCAGTTCGAGGTAAGTGATTATACTCAATGTTCGAAATCAATAGTTCATTTTCTCGGCATTTTAAAGGCTCGAAGTATTTTATGAAATTTTGTATCGTTTATATCATACTATCGAGCCAAATTTCGGTTTTCTTGGAAATAAATGAACCTCATTTACATAAAATTTGATTCTTACAGTGAATAATAGTTCTTGTGTATCATTTTTCTCTCAAATGAAGGCAATTCTTTTGTTAAACACCAACTGTTCAATGAAAGTCCTCTTAGAGGTTTAATTGTTTTTCCCTTTTTTTATTTTGAAGAAAACTGCATTTAGTAAATTCAAGAATACCGAATCCAATCCTGTTGTTGTTGATTCAGACATTGCTTCAGTTCCTAAAGAATCTTACCAACATTCGGTTCCAAAAGTTGTACATACGAAATCGTCAATAGCTCTTGCTGTTTAAAAAAAAGCATAGGTATAATTTAATTAATCTATTAATGAGTGACGAATTTCTTTTAATTGCATTTGTATTAATGTAGCTGCTGATAAAAGTATGGATGTCCTAATGCAACAACCTACAAATATTCATCCTAGAAAAAGTCTTGAGAAACTGACACACACAGAACCCAATCCCATACTTAAATCGAAAAGAAACACGGGTATTTCTATTAATTTAAATTGTTTCTGAATTTATCCAATCATGTTAAGTTCTGTTTTTACATTATAATTAGGTGATGAGAGAATTACAAATGTTGGAACGGATGGTCCATCATTAAGTAAACAAGCAACAAGTTCCAAGACACGTAAAGAAAGAGCAGTAGATGTTGATCCCCCCGTCGCACAGGGCAGTAAGTACCCTATTGTTGCGTGTCGTAAACAACAGAATAAAAGAGTTGAAATATGGTTTTAAAATGATTTGTTGATTACCAATATTTCGTGATTACACTACTTGTTATAATTAATACTAACTATGTAGTATAAATGGCAAGTAGGGTCGATCCACAGGGAGCGATGGTTTAATGAATTATACCTTGATTTTCACGAGGTTTACACTTGCAAAGATAGCAACAAAAAAGGGGGGTTTTGATGTTTAATAGAAATATGATTGTAAATTTGACTTGGGACAAAATATAGAAAAATTGCTTTTGTATTTTATAATTTGGGGACAAATTCTGGTTTTGCATTTTTAGTCATATGATTGGAAATAACAATAAGAATGATGCTTATAACTTTAATCTTTCTAAATTGGTACTTTGTGTATGCCGAAAGCTCGCACATACACCATTCACCTAATGTACCTTAGTCAAGAGAAGCTCATTGACTAAGACTAATCTTACTAATCAAATCTAGATACGATCATAGAATTTGAATGAAAGATTGCATTATGTTTTATGTGAATGTTCCCAACAATGTTCAATACTCCTAAACAAGCGTTGAAGCGTCAAAACATGTGATATGATTTTCACCAAATGAAGATGATTGTCACAAATAACATTTTATAAAACAATTACGGATTTTATAATTTGTATGACAAGATTGATTATTACTTGAGATCAAATGGCCAATATGAAATAAGTAAAAACCAAACATTCGTTAAGCCTCAAAATCATATCACTAGAAAGATATAAAATCAAACATCAAACTTTATATTAAATCACAATCATAATCCTTAATACAAAACCAGAAAATAAAGTTACTAGCCACTCATGACTAGTAAACGAGAAGTAAACTTACAATATGAAGATAATCCACACTTGAAGTTGCACACAAACACAAACACAATGTAACTAGAGAGTTTTGCAGAAGAGAATGGAATAAGAGATGTATGAGATAGTTCTAAGGCTAACCAAACACATCTATTTATACTAACACACCAAGGGTAAAATGGTAAAATGGACAATGGCAAACATCATCATTCCAAGACCCACTTCCTTCATCACATGGCCTCAAAATCAGGTTGGATCTGCATCTGGTCGTGTAGCATGAGGATGACAGCACAAGAAGGAATAAACAACTCAAAGTGGGCCAAAAAGCAGATCTGGTCACCAGGAAAAGTTACACGGCCGTGTAACTTCTTGGGCCAAGATTACATGGTCGTGTAATCCTGCATTTCTCCTGGACCCTTCCCTGAGCTGACATGGCACCCACGTGGCATAGCAAAGTTACACAGCCGTGTAACTTTTGCCCATAAAGTTACACGGGCCGTGTACACTACTGACTTCGGGATGACGTTTTTGCAATTTCTTCGTTTGAGCTCCGTTTCTTCTGAAATTTCTTGTGTAGCCTCCCATTGTCATCCAATACAAGATTCATCCTTCAAAAGCACCTGAAAACAACCACAAAGTGTGAAAGTAGATTGCTATTCTTGAAATCCCGAAAAACATGAAAATATGCAATAAAGATAATCAAAATGCAAGATGTAACAAGGATAAAAAGGCATGAAAACATGCTTAGAAATACACTTAACACCTATTCATAATACAATGAATGCTAAAGGTGGTTTCCTGTTAATCATCAATGAATGAAAAAGTAACTTCTTCAATCATTGATGAATAACAAATTAACTTCCTTAACAATTTATCATTAAACAACTTAACCTGTTAATCATCAATGAATACCAAATGTAAATGATTAATAATTATATAACTGCTATGTTACAATGTTTTTACCCTAACACTATTTGCCAATCATTACTTAGTAGTTGTTATAAAATTGAGATTTAGGCCTTTTTAAAAACCCAACGTATGTGCTAATCATGAATGATTTTGATACACACTTATATGTGTACATACTAATATAATATTTTATCCTTCTTACATATACGAAAAAGAAGAGACTATTTAAAGTTAATGTTGTTGAGCCGGTACCTAATTCAAATTCACATTTTGAAGCTCCTCTTCCAAAAGTTAGGGAGAAACAAGTTGCCCTTCAAAAAAAACAAGAAAAACAAGCCAATGAAAAACCCAAAAAAGACCAAGTTGAACCCAACAAGGGTATTCCAGCAGATATTCCAAATACTATACGATGTAGATGTTCCCCACTGATCCTTTACACCGCAATGAAGAATCTTAGTAACGAACAGAAGGATTATTTGTTATCAGTTGGGTTAGGTAATCTTGTAAATATAAAAGCTGATGGTATTCCTCCAAGCTAGGATATTATGTGTCAAGAATTTTGATTCGGAACGAATGGTTCTTCGTGTTCATCGCGATGATATACAGATTACGCGAGAAGTTGTCCTTGATATGTTAGGACTCCCTTTAGGAGATACTCCTATAGGTTCGTTGAAGTTTAGAGAACCTGATGATGATACACAGTTTGAAGGTAGCAGTGATATTAGGCCAAAGGGAGTGCAAAAGGCCATGTCGAGTACAACTGAAGCTGGTTTAATCTTTAAGGTTAACCTTCTGGTCCTTATATGCAATATTCTTGGACAGTCAAAAAGTATGGGAACATGTGACTTATCCATGTTGATCCGTGTAAGGAGAGATTTGTATTTAAGTAAAATCGATTGGTGTGATTACGTTTTACGAGGCCTTGAAGACACTAGGCTGGGTTGGAATCCGGATAGCCCGAATGCTTATTATGTCGGACCAATAACCTTTTTAGTGGTAATCATCTTATTTTTTGTTTAATGAAATTTTTTCATAGTTATTTGATTTTACTTATTTTATTTGCTTCATATAAATGATTGCTTATAATCTGACCACATGTTTCTCCTGTTCTAGTTGTTATACTTAGAAAACATACGGTGTGATGAAGTTCGGGTTGTGCGAGGGCGTCCTGCCATTTGCTTTTGGAATATTGATGATATGGTTAGACGCCAAGATTTTGAGATCAATACCGGTGGATTTGGCATTCGTGATTTCCAAGGCGCATTCGTACCTATCGCGGCTCAACAAGAAAACATACAAGCTACCGAAGATGAATCTGCCGAGGGTTGTTAATCATTACTGATTGCCAATGTCGTGAATCATTCATTATTAAACTCGTTAATGTTTTACTCATTAATGATTGCGAACTTCACTTTGTTAAACATTAATGACTAACCAAGTTACTTGGTTAATCATGCATGCTTAATGGACTGTCTTCCTTTGTTGATCATTAATGATTAAGCATCCTTATGTTATGTGACCCTTACTTTGGTGTTCACTATTAATCATTAATGATGGGTAGACTCAAAATCATACCGTACTGTATTCCTTACGTTTTGATCATTGCTGATTAACCTTAGCGTTAATAACTACAGATTAATCATGATCTTTTTTTCGTTAGCTAATAATTATTTTTAACCTTTGACATTCACTCCATATTTCAGTCTACAGTTGTTGTCATTAAAGTTCTGTACAACAATCTTGTTAAACAAAAGGAACTACTTGAACAAAAGATTAATTCAAGTATCGAGAAATTTCTGTTGTGTGTAGATCTGCATGGTTTGAAATCAAAGTTCACAAAGCTGTTTACATCCGATTCCTTCGATAATAGCCTTGACAAATCCAACCAAATGTTGGTAGCTTCACAATGGTGGTCAGATAATACCCCCGAAATTGACCGATCACTTGTGTTGGCTAGTCCTTCTCTTAAAACATTTGACCATTCGCCCATTCAAAAACTCAACATTTCTATAGACCCTGATTTTTTAGCAAAAATGAATGATTCAGTAAAAAAAGTTTCATACCCACCCCAATCAGCAATTTTCAATCGCCTAAACCATTGAATTTCTTTTTCAAGACTCCAAAACCAAGAATGAAGAGACTTACACTAAGCCAGTGGTGTGTCGATCATCTTATATCATTCGTTGTGTTGATATAGACAATGGAATTCCAAAAAGTGATAAAGTGTTGAAAATTTGGATATTCTCAACTAAAGGAGACCGAGGTATTTTTTTTTTACATTCAAAATATCTGATTATAAATTAACTTGATTAGATAACATCCGTAAATACTAACATGTCATTATTATTTTCTCTCAACGAGACAGTTTATGAGTGTAGAGATGGCTTTAAGGCTCAACGCTTTCATATGGAAAGCCTTTTCCCAGGTTGTGAATTATTTGGCCATGTAATTGACTATTGGAGCCATGTTTTGAACTTGGAAGAAGATCTGCGTTCACCCATTTCACCTTTACGTGTTTTTTGCAACACAGTATTGATGGTACTAAATCATTAAAACTTTCATCTACAATAGCAAACAAAATAATATTCAAATAAAAGATTACTACTTATTACATTTTAAAATCATTGAACACGGGGACTATCTACTGAGTGAATCTTTCTATGATGAAGCCCGTAAAAGGAAATTTGTTGAAGAGATATTGCGTACTATTGAAGATGTTGATTCATCACTTTCCGATGTTAGTGTGGTATGATATACAGCTTTTGTACAGTTTATTCATGTACTATTATAATCTATTTACATCAGTTACCTATAATTCATTGTTTGTTTTTTTTTTCAATTTCAGCTATTCTTTCCTGTTGTCCATAGCTTCCATATATATCTCTTTGTGATCGACCTCCGCCAACCTTCTTTTCTGCTACTTGACAACATTATGCATGATGATACTTTAGAAGCTCGATACTCATCCTTGCCTTCTGTGATTGTAAGTCTACATTAATAGCATAATATCATTTTTACTACACAATTTTTTTTTCTGTTTAATATGCAATGGGTAGGTTGCTTTAGGTTATTCATTAACGATTACTAAAGTTTTGAATTTCTGTTCATTCATCAATGATTAATAAACATGGCTTTCGGTTTAATCCCCAATGATTAAACCTTTCCCCCGTGGTATCCCTAACTCCATTCTGCTATGCAGTAATCATCTACGATTTTTCCTCTACAACTATGCTTCATGATTACTTAAGGTTGCTTTATGTTATTCATCAACGATTACTAATGTTTTAAATTTCTGTTCATTCATCAATGATTAATAAACATGGATGTCTGTTTAATCCCCAATGATTACACCTTTCCCCCGTGGTATACCTAACTTAATTATGCTATTCAGTAATCATTTACGATTATGTCTCTACAACTATGCTTCATGCTTACACCTTTCTTTTGGATTTTGTCGTTAATTTAGTGCTTAGTTTATAACTTAGACATACGTTATTTTGGAATTTGCCAACTTTTTAATTATGTACTTATATTTTTGTGCAAACTTTCTATCTAATCGCTTAGTCTACTTACATATTCAGTTAGACGAAGTCGTTTTGCTCGTGCATCATTTTTTCTTAGTTTCACGTACTTAATCATCTATGATAATTTAATTTATACACTGTACAGTCAGTTTTTTCACTTTAATCATATATGTATATTAATCAACTATTTTCACACACAGTCACTATTTTTCACTTTAAGCATTGATGATTAGCATATATGTTTACAATTTCACAATCATTGTCTATTAACACATTTTCTTTTTATTATTATTATGCTTAATAAACACATGTTTGACTCAAAGAACTAGCTTAATTCAGTCATGATTATTACGATACCTTTTTTAAAACACATACACACCCACTGTATTTCATTTTAATCATTGTAGACTAGTACTCAGCTTTTTAACACTTACACAGAGACAGAAACTCTTTTCCCCTTTAATCCTTGATGATTAGTACTTACCTTCACAATCAATGTCTATTAACACATTTTTTTTCTTAATCAACACATGTTTGACTCAATGAAGTAGCTTAATTTAGTCATGATTATTACGAATGCGCCTTTTTTAAAACACATACACACCCACTGTTTTTCATTTTAATCATTGTAGCCTAGTACTCAGCTTTTTAACACTTACACAGAGACAGAAACTCTTTTCCCCTTTAATCCTTGATGATTAGTACTTACCTTTACAATTTAACAATCATTATCCATTATTAACCCATTCAATCATTATCCTTGATGGTTTAACTCAATGACGAAGTTTACTTCATTCATGCTTATTACTAACTTGAAGACTAGTTCTGAGGTTTTTAACACATACAGATACACTGACTTCCCTATAATCATTTATGATTATCACTAATCCCGTTTTTCACTAAACCCCCCCCCCTCTTGATTATTAACACATACCATATTCTTTTGATGCAAACTAATGCATGTTTACAGGACTACCAACTCATGCATTCTATCTTTTCTGTTGTGCCATTCATAATCATCATGAATACTAATACAACCACAATAGTAATATTATGCCAATTAACTAATATTTAAAATATATAAAACACGTCAATGTTCTTCATCACAAATATTATATCACGACCAATCATCATACTATAAATCATAATTTCAAATGTCCATGAAATATTATTCTTTGTCTGTTGCTATAAGTACCGGGCATGTCCTCCAATTGTGACCGGCGTATTGCTTACATCCCTTACACATTCTCGTTTTTGCTTTTTTAGACAAACCCCCTTTTTCTGTAACACTCTTCAACCTTTTTTCGTTCCAGATCCCTTGTTTCGTATTGCTGTTGGCACTCTTATTTGTATGTCGTTTGTAACTTTTACTCCTAACAGCTCCAGAATTTCTTCTTCATCACTTGTATTTTTAATAGGTTTTTTTGAATATTCATCCTTAATTACTTCATTTGTAGTCCGAGTCCCTTCTACGAAAGCTAACAACTTCTCCTTGTCTCCTTTAACCATCTCTATACTGTTTTCAAAGTTTTGATACGCTTCTATAATAAGTTTTGTTGTTTCATCTTCATATTCAACACATCCATGTTTTTTAAGTAGCAAATGGGTCTCAATTATTTCATTTAGCCATCTTCTATAAATATACTTATCAGGTATCCTCTCTATCTTCTTATTCTTGAACACTGCAAAAATGTGCCGGCAAAGTATGCTCATTCTTGTGAAGTGGTGGCACGAGCAGTTGACGTCCAAATCCGATAAACTTAGCTCAACCATATAAATATAACACATATATCAAATACTGTTATTCACCATTTACTAAAACTAGTACCATATTAAACCGTATCGTTCGTAATCGTCTACATTACATATTATTAATCATCAATGATTGAAAAGTACGTGTTGTCATCAGTAAGCATACATACACAGCACATTTCCAATCATTAATGATTACAAAACCATCCATTTGTAGTCATTTATAATTACAAAAAAAATTAACATAACTAATCATTTTGTCGTTACGACGTACCTTGAATGTTGTTTTCACTCTATTCTCTTTATCCAAATGGCTAATCATCACAACTTGACATCCTTCTTTGACTTCCATACTTTCAATTGAACAATTCAAAATCCCTTTATCTATCTCCTTTTGCACCTCTAAAAAAATTGATTTGGTATACACTTCGGATGCATGGACTTCCAAGCTTGTTCTCTTCTTAAACAAATACTTTGCAACTTTTGTGCCATTCTCGTGCATTGTTACGTTGTTTCTCAATGGCAACATCATAATTCATCATGAAATACACTAGCAAATTACCATGATGCGCAAATGTGTTAAAAAATGAATTTATGCTTTCTGACCTGGATGTTGTTTTCATCGGTCCATGCATTGGCATATCTTTAAAATATACGGGTATCCAAGAAAAACGAGTTGCATACATATCCTTGAACAATCTTTTATTATGAAGTTTGTACTTTTTAATCATCACATTCCACTTGATTTCAAACTCCTCAGGTTCAAGGTATACATTCCACACCAATTTGTTGAACTCCTTTTTGAAATCACTATTCATCCAAAAATCATTGGGTACCTACTTGATATGGAGTTACAAACAACTGTTGAAGATTTTTTAATACTCCAATAAATAATGGTATAACATTTTTTATGTACCTTCTTTTGAAATTTCTTCATAATATGCCACATAGACCATCTATGTTTTGTTCCAGGTAGGACGTCTTCTACAGCTTGTTTGATGGATGCATCCTGGTCTGTCGACACCAATGTTGGTTGTTTCTTATGTGCTTTTAGAAACGCTTCTAGCAACCACTTATAAGATTCTATGGTCTCGTTGCTTAATAGACTGGCGCCTACAGTAATTGATCGCTTATGATTGTCTATTGCTGTAAATTGTCAATGTCTAACCAAAGAAACATACAAATTTAATCACTTAAGATTTAACTAGTTGCTTAACAGGTAAGTGAAATATACGATCAATAATGACTAAACAAATAAACTGATCCATCACTTCATTAAAAACCATAGTTCTACTCATTGTTGATCAGAACTATACTTTATCCGCACAATATTAAAACAAAAAATTACTGACTTACTTATTTGTTCTGAATGTCGCATCAGATGACACAACATCACCAAACTCTTTGTAGTATACTTTGTCGGTTTCATCAGCCCAAAACATTGCATTTAGCACACTATCAATGCATCTGTACTCGAATGTGTAATTCTCCAAGTTTTCCTTTCGTTCGTTCATTTTGTCAACAATTATTTGTGCATCCCTGTCGCCTATTATGTTTCCCATTTTTGTTCTATAGTTTTTGTAATCATTCAAAGTAGGGCGAAGATTCTCATATCCCCCTTGTAAACACGCTTGCAATTTATATGCTTTTGTGGGTCCTAACTTAGCTGTACCTACCCGTACCATATATTCCTTTTCTTTATACTTTAATTTCCTCGCATTCTTTGAATACCTTCGCTCTTCCATTGTCTCTAGAGGATGGTTATGAAACTCTTGAAACTCCTTGATTTTGCATTCATTGGTATGCATATGCTCTTGTTCCAATATTATCAATGCTTTACAATCAGTTATCTTGAAGTTTGAATTTCGTTTTTTGCGTCCACTACCTTCGCTTCCCAATGTGTCGAATGATTTCTTTGGAATCTTTCCACTTCGGCTGCATATTAAATACCTTATCTTGAGCGTTTTATCCCCAAACTTTGATGTTGTGTTCTTTCGTACAACAAATCCTGCTTTTTCTGCAGATAACTTGTATACTTCAACAGCTTCTGTATCGAATTGTACGTTTTCTGACGATCTGGCATATATTCTTTTGGTACGAGTGGCTTCCACAACTTCGTTTTTCCACCTGGAAAGTCCACCACAGTAAACTCCGGTTCTTCATCTGATGATGACTCTTCCACATCTTCTGCAAGTATAATACATTGTCATATTAATCATGTACTATCAACAAATTTAATTATTCCCTACAGAACCAATTGTTGCTTATACGTATGTTAATCATTGATGATTAACATACGTCTTAATTACAAACTACATGTTTACATCACACTTTCCTACAATTTACCATCAAATATTTACATAACCACTGATGTATCAATTAAGTTACAAATAAAATCATACAGCTGCATTCATCACCTATGAATAACATTTATGTTATCCTACTTTTATAACACTTTTTTATGCAAATCATTAATGTTTACCTTCTGTCCAAGAATCATTGTCCTTACTGTCGTTGTTAGTTTCTGTTTCCACATCTTCTGCAAGGAAATGACATTTAAAGATATATTATAACACATATTATCTAACTATTTAACCACTAAATCACCTATAACTATCAAAATTACTATTTTGTTAACAAACATACATAACAATCGCGGATTGACAATTTTACACTTAAACATTCATATTCTCCAACAACACTTTAATCATGGATGCTGATCTAGTTTACGACTTTATTATAAAACAAACTCATCATGGTTTTCGTTTTTCAATCATCAATGATTGACCATGTCGTTGTTAGTTTCTGTTTCCACATCTTCTGCAAGGAAATGACATTTAAAGATATATTATAACACATATTATCTAACTATTTAACCACTAAATCACCTATAACTATCAAAATTACTATTTTGTTAACAAACATACATAACAATCGCGGATTGACAATTTTACACTTAAACATTCATATTCTCCAACAACACTTTAATCATGGATGCTGATCTAGTTTACAACTTTATTATAAAACAAACTCATCATGGTTTTCGTTTTTCAATCATCAATGATTGACCATGTAATCAGACTACATATATCCCCACAACGAATAAGCTAAAATACGGTTTAATCACGTATGACTATTACGTTAAGCCGTTAATGATTAGCTTTAGAAATCTATGTCTTAAATCTTTTTTCTTTGTGACTATTAATCAGTCGTATATCACATTTTTTCAGTAACTATTGATGACTACAAAAGTAAATCATTAAGCCAAAAATACAATTACCAGTTTCCCATTGTGAATCACCGATGATTGCAATACACTAACAATACAATTAGCCTTAATCATCAATGATTATTACGTTTCTTTCTCAGTTTACATCAACTATATACGACAATCTGTTAGGTTTACCTTCGGTACATGAATCATCGGAATTACTGCAATTGTTATTATCGTTTTCCCAAAACTCATCATCCATTCTTAAACTACCCGTATGATCCATTACATGTATTGTATGCTTCAATTTTCTTGATTTCTTGTTTATGACTGTTTATCGATCCCTTCAAAGCGGCGTATTTTGATCGTTGTTGTTTCCGTCGATTTCACGACAATGTATGTATATATATATATATATATATATATATATATATATATATATATATATATGTATGTATGTATGTATGTATGTATGTATGTATGTATGTATGTGTGTGTGTGTATGTATGTATGTATGTATGTATGTATGTATGTATATGTATGTATGTATGTATGTATGTATGTATGTAGGTACATACATACATACATACATACATACATACATACATACATACATACATATATATATATATATATATATATATATATATATATGTATGTATGTATGTATGTATGTATGTATGTATGTATGTATGTATGTATATATATAAATTCTAAACATGTTAAAAGGTTGTCCGTCCCATAATTCAATTGTCACGGTGATAATGATTACACATTGATCCTGTTATTAATACAACCGACTCTAGTCTCTCACACTCATTCTTTCCCTCTTTCACGCAATCTGTCTCACACCCTCTCTCTCTCTCTCATGACGCCATTCTTCTCGTTCGATAGTGCAACATGCCGATGGCATTCGGAGGCGGCGGTGAAGAACGCACAGAGATCAAGACTAAACTAGCGATTATGTTTGCGAAATTCGTCTTGGCTATTGCGTGGAACATGCATTACTTCCTGCCCGACGGTTCTGTCGCCGGATCTGCCAAGCGAGACTCTGTCTCAGCGTCGGAAACCTACTATGGCACCGATGGAAAAAATCTGATACCAGAGAAAGACAAAATTGCATTATTCTAATCATCATTCATCGAGATAATTGTCATTGCGATGACTGTCTTATTCAAGTTGTCTGTCTAAAAACGAAATCGCTATCACACCAGAACGTGGTGGCAGGTTACTTTTGTTACTGCTGTTATATTCTTCCTTGGTTTTATGATGCTCATGCTGAGCACCTTCCGTGACGAAGCCACAGTTGCCAAGGCAGCGATGGTGATCAACACCGCTTGCATGAGTATAACATTCATCATTATGCTGCGTGACCCGTTTAAAGCCTACTTCCACGATGAAACTAAAGTGTCCCGGACTGCTTTGGTGATAGAGAACGTTTCCGTGGGAGCTAGATTGACCATAATGTTTCGAGCATACTTCAAAGCTTTTCTTCGCAAACTATTAGGTGAACCTCGCTATGACTAATTCCCTTTCTAATCGCTAATAACTGTTTCGTTTGCATCTCGAATGTCTTCTAGTCTCATCATTTCATTTCATGTACGCTGTTTGGTGTTTGATTTAGGATTTGGAAAGTTGTTTAGATATTTCATCTATGCTGTTTGGTGTTTGATTTAGGATTTTGAAAGTTGTTTTAGATATCGATCTAGATTGTTATGCATGATATTGATCAGTATGGAATAACGATTTAATCTTTGTTTTTCAATTAATCGTCAATGTCGGTTTCCAGTTTAGTTCTCGAATGTCATGAATGTGAATGCTGTTGCGAATTGGTTTGATTTGACGTCATTTCATTTCATGTACGCTGTTTGGTGTTTGAATTAGGATTTTGAAAGTTGTTTGAGACATCGATCTGGATTATTATGCATGATATTGATCGGTATGGAATGACGATTTAATGTTTGTTTTTTCAATTAATCATCAATGTCCATTTCCAGTTTAGTTCTCGAATGTCTTGAATGTGAATATTGTTGCGAATTGGTTTGATTTGACGTCATTTCATTTCATGTACGCTGTTTGGTGTTTGAAACATCCCAAAAAAATTTGGATTTTAAGAAAATCAGAGAGTAGATATAAGTTTAGAATTTCAATAAAATCTAAGAATGATAAAATAGTTAAGAAGGGCGAAATTGTCATTTCACATGGCCAACAATGAAAATAAAAATTAGGAATGAATATTATACGGATTTATATAAGGTTTATATAATTATGAAACAAATGTATAAGGTTTAAGCGTGAAAATGGAAAAGAACGTGAAAATATAATTTCATATAAAATGATGAAAATGATCAACTTCGGGACTGTAATACTCTATCCTAGAAGTAAGATACGGAAAAAGAGAAAATATGAAAATATTAAAGGATATGAAAATGAAGCATCTGCAAAAAGAATCAATGGAAACAGAGTTTGTATGAAGAAGTTACAGGCCTGTAAGGTTGGTCAAGAAGTTAAGAATGTGCTGATTTGAAAATGCGACAACCCGAAGGTGGTCTATGTTTACAGCCCGATAAGTTGAAATCCGTGGGTTTCAGAGAAAACTCAAAACATGAAAGTTGTCGAGGACATGACCAGCTTTTCAACGATAGAAAGAACTCGAGAAACGAAAATCATATGACAAAGTTATGTCTAAGTGAAAATCAGTAAAAATTATGTATAAAAGCTGAAAGTTTGGCTAGGCATAAACCTAGGGGCATTTTGGGGGTTTTGCACAAATTTGGCTCAAATCAAAACCACGATTAAAACCTGGTTCCCGATTCTGTTCCGGTGTGCGACTCTTTCTTGGGAACAAGAAATTCAAGGATTAGAACTTTTCAGGACCCGTTCAAATCACACACACCCCAATTGCATGTGCGTGTGCGTATGAATTTGAGAGAAAAAGAGAGATGCATCGCTGGATCTAAGCTAGATGCGTAAAAATAAAACTGATTGTGGGCTTCATTCTGATTCACGCAAAAGAAAGGAAAAGGGAAATCAGGAAGAGAGGTCGTGAAGCAAGATCTCACACACACCGACTATGTGTTTGTGTGCGCGAACCTTGAATCTAGAGAGGGAATCGACAGACCAGTAGCAAGAATCGAACAGCAGAGGGCGAGATAGGGAGCCTCGCAGCAGCAGCCGACGACCTCAACGAAAGGAGGCAGATATCACGTCATCGGCGCCGCTGCCGGCGTTTTTCTGGTGACTCACGACCAGCGGCTGCAAGGGAGGGCCAAGAAACGTCGTATAAGTTGAATTTCAAGCTTTAATTGGTTCCAACTTCAGATTCTATAATTTTGGGCAGAAAAATTGAAAAGGTATAATCGATTTTCAAACCCTGGTTTGATTTAAATCCGAAAATTTGGTTCATGCATGTTGGATTTGATCATGGTTTTGGTTTCTATCACTTTTATAATTTCAAAATCACATATGGAACATAAGTCTTGAACATTGGTTTGAAATCTCTGAATGCATCTTCTTGATGGTCTTAAAGGAAGAACACACATGAAAGGTAAAGTCTTGATATTTGTTTGGAATTTTGGAATGCATGTTAACGAATAGTTGGGAAAGTTTTAAGAACTTTTGGTATTAAGTGGAATTTTCAAAGATTCAAGAATGTAGTACATTATTTTGATTGATATTTGTAAAGGTTTAACATTTTGTTAGTCAAATCTAAAAGTTTACTTAAAGTAAGAAGTATTTTCCTTTTAACAATAAATAGACCATTGAGAAAAAACAATAACCACATGGAAACCATTCAACGAAACATACCATTTGTCGTCGTTGCATTGCGCGAATATACACATTATTAGGGCCGTAAACGAACCGAACGTTCAGCGAACCGTTTGTGAATTGTTTGGCGGGAAGTTCGTTTATATTCGTTTATTTAATAAATGAAGAACATGAACACAAATTCCTGTTTGTTTAGTTAAACGAACGAACATGAACAATGGTCTCCTTCGTTCAATCATGTTCATGAACGTTCGTTTATGTTGTTCTTTTACATTCGTTTAACTTTATTCATTTAAGTTCCTTTTATGTTCATATGTGTTCAATTATATTTTATTAAATTACAATATTATATGTTCGTTTATATTCATATATGTTCAATTGCGTTTATTTATCTCTGTTCGTTTATATTTATTCGTTTAGTATGTTCATATAAAGAACGAACATGAACAAGAAAACTCGTTTGATTATTCGTTCGTGTTCGTTCGGTTCGTTTACAGCCCTTTATATATATATATATATATATATATATATATATATATATATATATATATATATATATATATATATATATATATATATATATATATATATACATACATACATATATACATGTATATATATATACATATACATACATACATCTATATATATATATATATATATATATATATATACATATATATATATATATATATATATATATATATATATATATACATATATATATATATATATATATATATATATATATATATATATATATATATATATATATATATATATATATATATATATATATGGGAGGGTTCCATTGAGAATGAAAATAATGTTGAGAATGTGAGAATGAATCTAGGCCACTAGATGCGCTGGCGCTGACGCGCGTCGTTCCACAATGACGAGATGTTTCCTATATGAATATTCATATAATCATATATGAATAAACATATATAAATATACATATATGGTTGTGGTGGTCGGAATGGTGGTAGAGGGTGGCGATGATGATGGTGATGGCGATGGCGATAGAGGGTGGCGATGATGGTGGTGATAGTGGCAACGGTGTTCGTGGGGTGGTGGTGTTGGTGGAGGTGGGTGGTGACCAAGGTGGTGGTGGTGGCAGCGGTGATGGAGGTGGTAGTGGTGGCGGTGGGTGGTGGTAGCGATGGTGGAGGTGGTGGTAAAGGTGGTAGCGGCGGTGGTGGCAGCGTTGGCAGTAGCGGTGGTGGTGGTTGGTGGCGGTGGCGTTGGGGGAGGTGGCGGCGGCAACGGTGGTGGTAGAGATGGCGGCGGCAGCGGTGTGGTGGCGGCGACGATGGTGGTGGTGGTAACGAAGGGATTGAAGGTGGAAATGGTGGTGAAAATCATATGTGAATAATAATATATATCTCGTCGTTAGAGCGTCAACGCTCCGACGGCGCCAAAGCATTAGAGTGACAAGAAAAAAAATATGTGGCTGAGATTCATTCTCGCATTCTCAACATAATTTTCATTCTCAATGGAACATATATATATATATATATATATATATATATATATATATATATATATATATATATATATATATATATATATATATACACAAATACATTTTCTAAATATTGTGTGATTATAGGACTAATTCTGGACCAATCATTTTATAAGGGCATATATATATATATATATATATATATATATATATATATATATATATATATATATATATATATATATATATATATATATATATATATATATATATATATAAACCATCACCTGATGGCTGAGTGGTAGCTTTCCCACCTTTCCATAGGAGATGTCAGGGTTCGACTCTCACCAGCTTCAATTAGGGATGGCCACCAGTACACCCAAAGGGTGGGTTGCCTGGCACATGAGTTTACTGGGTGTTCATGTTGCCCCGAGGTTGGGTCAGTCGGGTCGTCCAAAGGACGGGTCGGGTGGCTTCCTCGGTTATCAAAAATATATATATATATATATATATATATATATATATATATATATATATATATATATATATATATATATATATATATATATATATATATATATATATATATATATATACACACAAATACATTTTCTAAATATTGTGTGATTGTAGGACTAATTCTGGACCAATCATTTTATAAGGGCAATTACGGGAATACAACAAGGATAAAGACGCTACAGTTGCAACTCTTAGGACCTATCGTATCTTCTTCCCCAATTCAATTTCATTTTGGAAACCTTTAAATCCCTGTGGGTTTCTTCCTTGGCAAATTTCCAAGGTTTTGCGCAACTTCAAATTGAAAACCCACGGAAAGATCAGAGCTCTCTTCGATTTATGTGAATCCGAAATCCGCCGAAAAAGCTTCGAATGTGATATAGCTTGTCGGGAACCACCGTGAAGAAAACCATAACGGATCCACCGTGAATCGATTGAAGCATATTCGAAGGTGGTGAACTTTCGATTGAAGCAAATTGAAGCACAATCAAGTCGGTTTTGAAGCAATCGGTCTAATTTGCAGGTTTAAAAAAAATCGATCTTCGCCTTTTTTTTCTTCTGGGTTTTGGAAAGGCATTCTCGGAGAATGGGGATGAATGTCTAAATACAGTAGCATTCCTTCATGTTTATGCGAATGGTTGATGTTCATTCTCAGAGAATGGGACATTCTCATAGAATAGAGCATTCTCAGAGAATGAGAATGAATGTCTATGAGAATGCAGTAACATTCCTTCACGTTCATAAAAATGGTTCACGTTCATTCTCACAGAATGGGGCATTCTCAGAGAATGGGCTTTCCATATAGCAGTTCCCAGCCCTCTGTAAAGTATATAATTACTTCATTCTCCGAGAATGGTTTGAGAATTGGCTTTGAAAACTCTTACGTAACTATTTTTTTTACGTCAACAACAATTTTACAAACCATTCTCTGAGAATAGACTTTGAAAACTCTTACGTAACTATTTTTTTTACGTGAACAACAATTTTACAAGTTCATTCTCTGATAATTTAAGTAAAACTCGAACAAATGCAGGTATGGAATATTGATTTTGTTGCTCGGTCGATCGTAATTTTAAACTATTCTTTGAGGAATGATTTGAATGGTGATTCTCTAATCGAAACCGAAGATATCGTGTGCGGGATTGTAGGATTCGTATCGAAGATTCAGTTGAAAAGGATTTGGGATTTTTACCTTTTTACCCTTAATCGTGGGTTGTCATTCGGAAACCTGCGTATAAAAAGGTTTTTATTAAAAAAAACGGTTTTTTTACAGCCCTTGATTATAATCATCTAATGGCCCACATTGAGTCTTACAATAACACAATACTTAAGAATTTCATATATATATATTCGTATCGAAGATTCAGTTGAAAAGGATTTGGGATTTTTACCTTTTTACCCTTAATCGTGGTTTGTCATTCGGAAACCTGCGTATAAAAAGGTTTTTATTAAAAAAAAACGGTTTTTTTACAGCCCTTGATTATAATCATCCATCCATCCATCCATCCATCCATCCATCCATCCATCCATCCATCCATCCATCCATCCATCCATCCATCCATCCATCCATCCATCCATCCATCCATCCATCCATCCATCCATCCATCCATCCATCCATCCATCCATCCATCCATCCATCCATCCATCCATCCATCCATCCATCCATCCATCCATCCATCCATCCATCCATCCATCCATCCATCCATCCATCCATCCATCCATCCATCCATCCATCCATCCATCCATCCATCCATCCATCCATCCATCCATCCATCCATCCATCCATCCATCCATCCATCCATCCATCCATCCATCCATCCATCCATCCATCCATCCATCCATCCATCCATCCATCCATCCATCCATCCATCCATCCATCCATCCATCCATCCATCCATCCATCCATCCATCCATCCATCCATCCATCCATCCATCCATCCATCCATCCATCCATCCATCCATCCATCCATCCATCCATCCATCCATCCATCCATCCATCCATCCATCCATCCATCCATCCATCCATCCATCCATCCATCCATCCATCCATCCATCCATCCATCCATCCATCCATCCATCCATCCATCCATCCATCCATCCATCCATCCATCCATCCATCCATCCATCCATCCATCCATCCATCCATCCATCCATCCATCCATCCATCCATCCATCCATCCATCCATCCATCCATCCATCCATCCATCCATCCATCCATCCATCCATCCATCCATCCATCCATCCATCCATCCATCCATCCATCCATCCATCCATCCATCCATCCATCCATCCATCCATCCATCCATCCATCCATCCATCCATCCATCCATCCATCCATCCATCCATCCATCCATCCATCCATCCATCCATCCATCCATCCATCCATCCATCCATCCATCCATCCATCCATCCATCCATCCATCCATCCATCCATCCATCCATCCATCCATCCATCCATCCATCCATCCATCCATCCATCCATCCATCCATCCATCCATCCATCCATCCATCCATCCATCCATCCATCCATCCATCCATCCATCCATCCATCCATCCATCCATCCATCCATCCATCCATCCATCCATCCATCCATCCATCCATCCATCCATCCATCCATCCATCCATCCATCCATCCATCCATCCATCCATCCATCCATCCATCCATCCATCCATCCATCCATCCATCCATCCATCCATCCATCCATCCATCCATCCATCCATCCATCCATCCATCCATCCATCCATCCATCCATCCATCCATCCATCCATCCATCCATCCATCCATCCATCCATCCATCCATCCATCCATCCATCCATCCATCCATCCATCCATCCATCCATCCATCCATCCATCCATCCATCCATCCATCCATCCATCCATCCATCCATCCATCCATCCATCCATCCATCCATCCATCCATCCATCCATCCATCCATCCATCCATCCATCCATCCATCCATCCATCCATCCATCCATCCATCCATCCATCCATCCATCCATCCATCCATCCATCCATCCATCCATCCATCCATCCATCCATCCATCCATCCATCCATCCATCCATCCATCCATCCATCCATCCATCCATCCATCCATCCATCCATCCATCCATCCATCCATCCATCCATCCATCCATCCATCCATCCATCCATCCATCCATCCATCCATCCATCCATCCATCCATCCATCCATCCATCCATCCATCCATCCATCCATCCATCCATCCATCCATCCATCCATCCATCCATCCATCCATCCATCCATCCATCCATCCATCCATCCATGATTATTACGATACCTTTTTTAAAACACATACACACCCACTGTATTTCATTTTAATCATTGTAGACTAGTACTCAGCTTTTTAACACTTACACAGAGACAGAAAGTCTTTTCCCCTTTAATCCTTGATGATTAGTACTTACCTTCACAATCAATGTCTATTAACACATTTTTTTTCTTAATCAACACATGTTTGACTCAATGAAGTAGCTTAATTTAGTCATGATTATTACGAATGCGCCTTTTTTAAAACACATACACACCCACTGTTTTTCATTTTAATCATTGTAGCCTAGTACTCAGCTTTTTAACACTTACACAGAGACAGAAACTCTTTTCCCCTTTAATCCTTGATGATTAGTACTTACCTTTACAATTTAACAATCATTATCCATTATTAACCCATTCAATCATTATCCTTGATGGTTTAACTCAATGACGAAGTTTACTTCATTCATGCTTATTACTAACTTGAAGACTAGTTCTGAGGTTTTTAACACATACAGATACACTGACTTCCCTATAATCATTTATGATTATCACTAATCCCGTTTTTCACTAAACCCCCCCCCTCTTGATTATTAACACATACCATATTCTTTTGATGCAAACTAATGCATGTTTACAGGACTACCAACTCATGCATTCTATCTTTTCTGTTGTGCCATTCATAATCATCATGAATACTAATACAACCACAATAGTAATATTATGCCAATTAACTAATATTTAAAATATATAAAACACGTCAATGTTCTTCATCACAAATATTATATCACGACCAATCATCATACTATAAATCATAATTTCAAATGTCCATGAAATATTATTCTTTGTCTGTTGCTATAAGTACCGGGCATGTCCTCCAATTGTGACCGGCGTATTGCTTACATCCCTTACACATTCTCGTTTTTGCTTTTTTAGACAAACCCCCTTTTTCTGTAACACTCTTCAACCTTTTTTCGTTCCAGATCCCTTGTTTCGTATTGCTGTTGGCACTCTTATTTGTATGTCGTTTGTAACTTTTACTCCTAACAGCTCCAGAATTTCTTCTTCATCACTTGTATTTTTAATAGGTTTTTTTGAATATTCATCCTTAATTACTTCATTTGTAGTCCGAGTCCCTTCTACGAAAGCTAACAACTTCTCCTTGTCTCCTTTAACCATCTCTATACTGTTTTCAAAGTTTTGATACGCTTCTATAATAAGTTTTGTTGTTTCATCTTCATATTCAACACATCCATGTTTTTTAAGTAGCAAATGGGTCTCAATTATTTCATTTAGCCATCTTCTATAAATATACTTATCAGGTATCCTCTCTATCTTCTTATTCTTGAACACTGCAAAAATGTGCCGGCAAAGTATGCTCATTCTTGTGAAGTGGTGGCACGAGCAGTTGACGTCCAAATCCGATAAACTTAGCTCAACCATATAAATATAACACATATATCAAATACTGTTATTCACCATTTACTAAAACTAGTACCATATTAAACCGTATCGTTCGTAATCGTCTACATTACATATTATTAATCATCAATGATTGAAAAGTACGTGTTGTCATCAGTAAGCATACATACACAGCACATTTCCAATCATTAATGATTACAAAACCATCCATTTGTAGTCATTTATAATTACAAAAAAAATTAACATAACTAATCATTTTGTCGTTACGACGTACCTTGAATGTTGTTTTCACTCTATTCTCTTTATCCAAATGGCTAATCATCACAACTTGACATCCTTCTTTGACTTCCATACTTTCAATTGAACAATTCAAAATCCCTTTATCTATCTCCTTTTGCACCTCTAAAAAAATTGATTTGGTATACACTTCGGATGCATGGACTTCCAAGCTTGTTCTCTTCTTAAACAAATACTTTGCAACTTTTGTGCCATTCTCGTGCATTGTTACGTTGTTTCTCAATGGCAACATCATAATTCATCATGAAATACACTAGCAAATTACCATGATGCGCAAATGTGTTAAAAAATGAATTTATGCTTTCTGACCTGGATGTTGTTTTCATCGGTCCATGCATTGGCATATCTTTAAAATATACGGGTATCCAAGAAAAACGAGTTGCATACATATCCTTGAACAATCTTTTATTATGAAGTTTGTACTTTTTAATCATCACATTCAACTTGATTTCAAACTCCTCAGGTTCAAGGTATACATTCCACACCAATTTGTTGAACTCCTTTTTGAAATCACTATTCATCCAAAAATCATTGGGTACCTACTTGATATGGAGTTACAAACAACTGTTGAAGATTTTTTAATACTCCAATAAATAATGGTATAACATTTTTTATGTACCTTCTTTTGAAATTTCTTCATAATATGCCACATAGACCATCTATGTTTTGTTCCAGGTAGGACGTCTTCTACAGCTTGTTTGATGGATGCATCCTGGTCTGTCGACACCAATGTTGGTTGTTTCTTATGTGCTTTTAGAAACGCTTCTAGCAACCACTTATAAGATTCTATGGTCTCGTTGCTTAATAGACTGGCGCCTACAGTAATTGATCGCTTATGATTGTCTATTGCTGTAAATTGTCAATGTCTAACCAAAGAAACATACAAATTTAATCACTTAAGATTTAACTAGTTGCTTAACAGGTAAGTGAAATATACGATCAATAATGACTAAACAAATAAACTGATCCATCACTTCATTAAAAACCATAGTTCTACTCATTGTTGATCAGAACTATACTTTATCCGCACAATATTAAAACAAAAAATTACTGACTTACTTATTTGTTCTGAATGTCGCATCAGATGACACAACATCACCAAACTCTTTGTAGTATACTTTGTCGGTTTCATCAGCCCAAAACATTGCATTTAGCACACTATCAATGCATCTGTACTCGAATGTGTAATTCTCCAAGTTTTCCTTTCGTTCGTTCATTTTGTCAACAATTATTTGTGCATCCCTGTCGCCTATTATGTTTCCCATTTTTGTTCTATAGTTTTTGTAATCATTCAAAGTAGGGCGAAGATTCTCATATCCCCCTTGTAAACACGCTTGCAATTTATATGCTTTTGTGGGTCCTAACTTAGCTGTACCTACCCGTACCATATATTCCTTTTCTTTATACTTTAATTTCCTCGCATTCTTTGAATACCTTCGCTCTTCCATTGTCTCTAGAGGATGGTTATGAAACTCTTGAAACTCCTTGATTTTGCATTCATTGGTATGCATATGCTCTTGTTCCAATATTATCAATGCTTTACAATCAGTTATCTTGAAGTTTGAATTTCGTTTTTTGCGTCCACTACCTTCGCTTCCCAATGTGTCGAATGATTTCTTTGGAATCTTTCCACTTCGGCTGCATATTAAATACCTTATCTTGAGCGTTTTATCCCCAAACTTTGATGTTGTGTTCTTTCGTACAACAAATCCTGCTTTTTCTGCAGATAACTTGTATACTTCAACAGCTTCTGTATCGAATTGTACGTTTTCTGACGATCTGGCATATATTCTTTTGGTACGAGTGGCTTCCACAACTTCGTTTTTCCACCTGGAAAGTCCACCACAGTAAACTCCGGTTCTTCATCTGATGATGACTCTTCCACATCTTCTGCAAGTATAATACATTGTCATATTAATCATGTACTATCAACAAATTTAATTATTCCCTACAGAACCAATTGTTGCTTATACGTATGTTAATCATTGATGATTAACATACGTCTTAATTACAAACTACATGTTTACATCACACTTTCCTACAATTTACCATCAAATATTTACATAACCACTGATGTATCAATTAAGTTACAAATAAAATCATACAGCTGCATTCATCACCTATGAATAACATTTATGTTATCCTACTTTTATAACACTTTTTTATGCAAATCATTAATGTTTACCTTCTGTCCAAGAATCATTGTCCTTACTGTCGTTGTTAGTTTCTGTTTCCACATCTTCTGCAAGGAAATGACATTTAAAGATATATTATAACACATATTATCTAACTATTTAACCACTAAATCACCTATAACTATCAAAATTACTATTTTGTTAACAAACATACATAACAATCGCGGATTGACAATTTTACACTTAAACATTCATATTCTCCAACAACACTTTAATCATGGATGCTGATCTAGTTTACGACTTTATTATAAAACAAACTCATCATGGTTTTCGTTTTTCAATCATCAATGATTGACCATGTCGTTGTTAGTTTCTGTTTCCACATCTTCTGCAAGGAAATGACATTTAAAGATATATTATAACACATATTATCTAACTATTTAACCACTAAATCACCTATAACTATCAAAATTACTATTTTGTTAACAAACATACATAACAATCGCGGATTGACAATTTTACACTTAAACATTCATATTCTCCAACAACACTTTAATCATGGATGCTGATCTAGTTTACAACTTTATTATAAAACAAACTCATCATGGTTTTCGTTTTTCAATCATCAATGATTGACCATGTAATCAGACTACATATATCCCCACAACGAATAAGCTAAAATACGGTTTAATCACGTATGACTATTACGTTAAGCCGTTAATGATTAGCTTTAGAAATCTATGTCTTAAATCTTTTTTCTTTGTGACTATTAATCAGTCGTATATCACATTTTTTCAGTAACTATTGATGACTACAAAAGTAAATCATTAAGCCAAAAATACAATTACCAGTTTCCCATTGTGAATCACCGATGATTGCAATACACTAACAATACAATTAGCCTTAATCATCAATGATTATTACGTTTCTTTCTCAGTTTACATCAACTATATACGACAATCTGTTAGGTTTACCTTCGGTACATGAATCATCGGAATTACTGCAATTGTTATTATCGTTTTCCCAAAACTCATCATCCATTCTTAAACTACCCGTATGATCCATTACATGTATTGTATGCTTCAATTTTCTTGATTTCTTGTTTATGACTGTTTATCGATCCCTTCAAAGCGGCGTATTTTGATCGTTGTTGTTTCCGTCGATTTCACGACAATGTATGTATATATATATATATATATATATATATATATATATATATATATATATATATGTATGTATGTATGTATGTATGTATGTATGTATGTATGTATGTGTGTGTGTGTATGTATGTATGTATGTATGTATGTATGTATGTATGTATGTATGTATATGTATGTATGTATGTATGTATGTATGTATGTAGGTACATACATACATACATACATACATACATACATACATACATACATACATATATATATATATATATATATATATATATATATATATATGTATGTATGTATGTATGTATGTATGTATGTATGTATGTATGTATGTATATATATAAATTCTAAACATGTTAAAAGGTTGTCCGTCCCATAATTCAATTGTCACGGTGATAATGATTACACATTGATCCTGTTATTAATACAACCGACTCTAGTCTCTCACACTCATTCTTTCCCTCTTTCACGCAATCTGTCTCACACCCTCTCTCTCTCTCTCATGACGCCATTCTTCTCGTTCGATAGTGCAACATGCCGATGGCATTCGGAGGCGGCGGTGAAGAACGCACAGAGATCAAGACTAAACTAGCGATTATGTTTGCGAAATTCGTCTTGGCTATTGCGTGGAACATGCATTACTTCCTGCCCGACGGTTCTGTCGCCGGATCTGCCAAGCGAGACTCTGTCTCAGCGTCGGAAACCTACTATGGCACCGATGGAAAAAATCTGATACCAGAGAAAGACAAAATTGCATTATTCTAATCATCATTCATCGAGATAATTGTCATTGCGATGACTGTCTTATTCAAGTTGTCTGTCTAAAAACGAAATCGCTATCACACCAGAACGTGGTGGCAGGTTACTTTTGTTACTGCTGTTATATTCTTCCTTGGTTTTATGATGCTCATGCTGAGCACCTTCCGTGACGAAGCCACAGTTGCCAAGGCAGCGATGGTGATCAACACCGCTTGCATGAGTATAACATTCATCATTATGCTGCGTGACCCGTTTAAAGCCTACTTCCACGATGAAACTAAAGTGTCCCGGACTGCTTTGGTGATAGAGAACGTTTCCGTGGGAGCTAGATTGACCATAATGTTTCGAGCATACTTCAAAGCTTTTCTTCGCAAACTATTAGGTGAACCTCGCTATGACTAATTCCCTTTCTAATCGCTAATAACTGTTTCGTTTGCATCTCGAATGTCTTCTAGTCTCATCATTTCATTTCATGTACGCTGTTTGGTGTTTGATTTAGGATTTGGAAAGTTGTTTAGATATTTCATCTATGCTGTTTGGTGTTTGATTTAGGATTTTGAAAGTTGTTTTAGATATCGATCTAGATTGTTATGCATGATATTGATCAGTATGGAATAACGATTTAATCTTTGTTTTTCAATTAATCGTCAATGTCGGTTTCCAGTTTAGTTCTCGAATGTCATGAATGTGAATGCTGTTGCGAATTGGTTTGATTTGACGTCATTTCATTTCATGTACGCTGTTTGGTGTTTGAATTAGGATTTTGAAAGTTGTTTGAGACATCGATCTGGATTATTATGCATGATATTGATCGGTATGGAATGACGATTTAATGTTTGTTTTTTCAATTAATCATCAATGTCCATTTCCAGTTTAGTTCTCGAATGTCTTGAATGTGAATATTGTTGCGAATTGGTTTGATTTGACGTCATTTCATTTCATGTACGCTGTTTGGTGTTTGAAACATCCCAAAAAAATTTGGATTTTAAGAAAATCAGAGAGTAGATATAAGTTTAGAATTTCAATAAAATCTAAGAATGATAAAATAGTTAAGAAGGGCGAAATTGTCATTTCACATGGCCAACAATGAAAATAAAAATTAGGAATGAATATTATACGGATTTATATAAGGTTTATATAATTATGAAACAAATGTATAAGGTTTAAGCGTGAAAATGGAAAAGAACGTGAAAATATAATTTCATATAAAATGATGAAAATGATCAACTTCGGGACTGTAATACTCTATCCTAGAAGTAAGATACGGAAAAAGAGAAAATATGAAAATATTAAAGGATATGAAAATGAAGCATCTGCAAAAAGAATCAATGGAAACAGAGTTTGTATGAAGAAGTTACAGGCCTGTAAGGTTGGTCAAGAAGTTAAGAATGTGCTGATTTGAAAATGCGACAACCCGAAGGTGGTCTATGTTTACAGCCCGATAAGTTGAAATCCGTGGGTTTCAGAGAAAACTCAAAACATGAAAGTTGTCGAGGACATGACCAGCTTTTCAACGATAGAAAGAACACAAAGTTATGTCTAAGTGAAAATCAGTAAAAATTATGTATAAAAGCTGAAAGTTTGGCTAGGCATAAACCTAGGGGCATTTTGGGGGTTTTGCACAAATTTGGCTCAAATCAAAACCACGATTAAAACCTGGTTCCCGATTCTGTTCCGGTGTGCGACTCTTTCTTGGGAACAAGAAATTCAAGGATTAGAACTTTTCAGGACCCGTTCAAATCACACACACCCCAATTGCATGTGCGTGTGCGTATGAATTTGAGAGAAAAAGAGAGATGCATCGCTGGATCTAAGCTAGATGCGTAAAAATAAAACTGATTGTGGGCTTCATTCTGATTCACGC